>JABCKT010000021.1:0-141060 GCA_018858115.1 Tephrocybe rancida
AATTATGGTGCGGGACAACGAAAAACGAAATAACAAAAACAAACAACAGAAAAAAACGTTTGGTTTCTCCCAGATGAGAGGAAAAAAACCAAGCCCCCCCCCCCCCCCCCCCCCCCCGTAGAATGTCCTTGTATATCGCGCCCTCACTCTGGTTTCCATACACTCTTAAGCATCTGAAATTTTTTGAAAAGCGACAACACAAAGAGCATAACTAGGTTATGATAAGTAAGTATTGAATATCCGGATACGATTGTAGAATTCAAGGAGAAGTGCATACATGCAAGGAATAGAGCCGCAATCCTACAAAAATGGTTAGACGTGGGCACCATATAAGTACTTCTGCGGCGTGACGGCAACATACCAGTTAGTTATATGGAATTAATCTAACATAATGGAGGACAGCGGCTAAGCATCCAGGTATAGGTGTCTCCAATGAGCGGGGAAGTACCCTAAGACCAGATATCTGCAGCGCCACGATGAACTATGCCGAACTATCGTTGAATGAGCCACATGAACGTCGCGAAAGAATCCCAGGACATACTAATATTCTACTGCCAGTGAAGTTGTGTGTGCACAGCGTAAGTCCATGAAAACACTAGGGGGGTTCAATAAGACTCATGCTAACCAAGGAACACAGATGACGTTACCAGTGGGACTAGATCAGGGCCGTCATGTCAATGAATAGCCCTAGGCCAGAATCGCCATGGGTGGTCATAACGTCAACGGATAAAACAGATAGTACATATAATCCGACTTCATATCAAACCGGTACAATGGACTTGAAGAAATGCATGCATCCGGGACAAGAAAGGCTTGTTGATATGTGGCGTCCGGTCAACGGCGACCTTCGACACCTTTTTGAATACTAGTGTTGACTTCATCATTCCACTGGTACTAGTACGTAGTTAGCATCTACATCAGACGATACATACAATACGAGTTGATGGGCCACCTGATAATCATCACAGCCGCAATGAACGGTTTCGAGACTACTCAGATCCACGAAATTGTGCTACATCAACGCCATTACACTCCGTATCGGAGAAACAGGTAATATCTCACTCCTTCCTATGCCTGCCTTCAAACACCAGTCGACATACCACGGAACGCTCATCATAAACCAGGCCACGACCCACGCATACCCAATAGCTGTAGTCCAACTGGTCTTTTTCCCAAAGAGACCTGAGCGCTTGGCAACCGCGATAATGACATCTTCAGCGGTGATAGCCACGGCCTGCACAAAGAAAAATGGGAGGGAGGATCCGAAGTAGCTCCAGCCCACCATAGCGTCGCCAAAACAATGTAGAATGCCGGAAATAGTGAAGGCGACGAAGAGTTGGGTGTATGAGGAAAGGTTCGTGCCTTTCCTGAAGCCGAAGAATTTGGTGGTCGCTGTGCCAAAGGAGGAGAGAAACTAGATGAGGCGTCAGCAATGAAACTAGCAATCGTTAACGGAAAGAGATACATACCTGTCTCAACATCTGATGCCATGTCCGACTAGAAAGTTTGGCAATTAGTCTTCGAGACGCGGGAGTTTGTATAGCTAGCCGACATACCCCCAGAAGTTCCTTACAGTGTACGCCTCTTTCCAGCTTCCAAAAGGCTCCGGCCAATCCGCAGGTTTGGATAACCCCAGTAACACGCTTAAAGTACTAGCTAGGTCATAGTGCACGCGTATACCGGCGTACCCTCCTGACATCCACGCCAAAATGGACAAGAAACGGAACAAGAGCCCGTGGGACGTGATTGACGCGTACTGGAGCTCTTCATCGCTCACCAAGAACATGGCACGGGTGTGGATGAATGTCTGCCCGGCGTCAATGATCAGGAAAAGGGCAATTACACGGAAGATTCGTGAAATGACGAAGCGCCCTCTGTTGAGACTGGGAGCAGCAGGAACGTTTGATACCTGTCGTTTAAAATGGTAGGTCAGCGGTGACGTAGGAGTGTGAAGAGTAGATGACAACAGACCTGATAATTCCATCCAAACCCACGAGGCGAGAGTAACACGCAGCCCGCCCAATAGAACCTTCTCCCGAAAGAACGTTTCCTCGGTTCATCATCTCCAACATCCGTAGAATGTCGGTACTCCCTCAGAGGTTCTACAAACAGCAGCAAATGCAATGCCCCAAAGAGCTGTCCTCCAATAGCCGAACCTATACTGTAATCTTGCATCTTATCCCCCGTAGTTGAGTTGAGGCCATGGTAGGAAAGCAATGCACAGAGAAAGAATAATCCTATCCGTGCGAATTTAGGGAGGTTGAGGGATAAGATGAATACGACGAGGATTTCCGGTAGCACAAGACCGGATAGAAATGAGAAGGACGGTCGTATTTCCAGCTCGTCGACGGTCATAGGTAGAAGGATCCAGGTAGTTTGATTCGAGTTTCACGCCACCTCGAAGAAAGATATGTATGAAGTGAATTCCGACCATCGGGGATTTTACATACTTGGTAATTTCCGGCCCTTGGACCTATTGGCTCCGGCTGCCAGCGAAAAAGCAGCAAAAGCCGAACACAGCTAGGTCCTTGACCCTGAAATTTGAAAGCAATGATGGCCTTGAAACTTGGCCGCAAGGCCTGCTGTGACGATGCATCATCATCTGGCCCACAAAATGTCGGCTATGTACGTGAAGAAGTTCAAGGACAATAGTGCACCCTAAAGAGAGCCTCAGAGTACAAAATGTGTGTCGAGGCTGAGAGTACCAGATGTGTCAGCGCATCCAATTCCGAAATGGTACTACCACAAAGCCTTATGTTGGGCACGAAGGTTCTCTCAAACTTCCATCCACTTCTTCAAGTTTGACGACGCCCGCGCGCATTGAAAATGTATTCCACGGTGAACTTTGGATGATTATACGGCCGTTGGACCGCGAGTCGAATATCTACGTTCTATTTGCTGGCTTGTCTCTATGTAAAGTGCGTGTGGCGTGCAAAGGCCCGGTATGCCGGACGGTCAAGCGAGTTCAAAGCCACGCGCTTGTCGGTGTTGATGTCATCAATCAGGGCCTCTGTGAGGGCTTGAGCCTAAGCCGTGGAACGGACGCAAGGTACGACATACCGCGAGATGTATAGTCTAGCTCGGGGCGAATGTATCCCAGGACCACTGCGCGCATTTCTAGTCCATAAAAGTCGGATTGGAATTCATGCATGATGTGAATTTCCTATGTAAGCCGGAGTTAGAGGTGGATGAAGATGGGGTCTCGAGAAGAAAGGCATGCGTACCGCAGTGAGGCGCTCGTTCTTGTAGAACGGATTCCAGCCTAGGCTCATGACCATGGGGAGCACGACTTTGTCCTCTGGTCTGAGGGGTATATCCTCACCACCCGTAGGTATTATTTGAGCATATCCGTAATACACACCGGTCTTTGCGACAGATGTCATGGGCTTGATCGCGTCATCGGGGAGGTTGGCTGGAGGAGAACGGAGGTGGGCAGCTGAGTAGACGGAGGAGATGAATGCGCAGACCAGTGGGGCAGCCGAGGTCCTTGCTGCCGCGGCCGAAGCCATGCTGGACGGGGCCTTGAAGGGAGATGGGGAACGGTGCTTTGGGGACGTCAGGTCCAACGATCTGAGGGCGGGCGACGCGGAATTCTTTAGTTTGTAGAGGGGCAGGAGGGTGTTCCATGGTATGTAGTGAGTGATAAGAAGATAGATAGTACTAAATGACAATGATCAATAATTTTGTAATAACTCACACTCGGGTGAGTCATTATGTATCAACCACCACCAGCGACGACGTCGGATTACAATCCATATCTCGCACACACCCATTACCCATCTCACTACTCAACTGCAACAACTGCAGCATTAGCAGCAACCCCTGCTCTATCCCAGTATTACCCTTCATTCCCCCATGTCCCTCAGCCGAAACAATCGCCTGTCCCAGAAGGCCCCCCACCACCGCCAGATCTGACCAGTATAACTCCCGCAGTCGCCAGCCACTCCCTCCAGCGTCTCATATCCACTGAGCTACGCGACGTTGGTTTCAAGTCTGCCCAGAAAGATGCCCTGCGCCGCCTAGAGCTCGACGTCGTCGCCTGTACGTGATCTCACTCGCCTCTAACAACATTATCTCACCCCATACAGTCGTGGAGCAGCTCTTTGCGCGTGCACACGAGTACGCGAACCTCTCCAACCGCGCAGGTGCCATCGCCACAGACCTCCTCCTTGCATGCGACGAGTTCGACCTCCCCGCCGACGCACTGCGCGCCACCGCAGACCGGCAGCAGAGTGCGTGCCATCTCTCCCATCTGTGTTCAGCTCACCTTAATCACATCACCCAGTTGTTGTAATAGACTCCCCTCACCCTGCGGGACCCCCAGAGCTCCTCCCAGCACCCTCGCGGTCGCCCTCACCCGAGCTCCTCCCCTCAGACGACGAAGACGCCGCCCCAGCAGTACCCATCACCCTCCGTCTGCTCCCCGCATACTTCCCCACCCTCCCACCGAAACACACGTACCTCCGCACACCCGTACGCTTTTTCTTCCTCCTTCCAATGCACGAGACATACAGACATCTAATATGTATGATATATCATAGGCCTCACCACCCAAAAAAGCTGCGCTCCCCTCACTCGAAAAGAAACTCAAGACCGCAGGACTCGTCCAGCAGTCCCTCCGCAACCTCCTCGTTGCAACAGAGGACAGCACAAACCAGGAGGACGGCGAGCTCCTCGGCCATCTCGTCAACTGGGAGATGAACGCTCACCCCCGCAAGCGCTGGAAGGGCTCTACGCGCTAGTATTTGGTCTACGGTGTATATTGTGATTGTGATTATGCGAATATTTGTATGATTGAGCTAAGCGTACGGTACGATAATCGGGGTAGTTCATACCCTACGGAGCCTGAGCTTGAGCCATCACTATATCAGTATCCACCGGCATATCAGCGCCTGGGTCGTTGTTCCCTGCGGCCTCCCCCTCCTCACGTCCAGCCGCTGCAGTAACCTTGGCGCGTCCTCTACCCCTGCCCCTCCCTCTGCCCCGTGCCCTTCCCCTCGGCGTCCTAGTACCAGGCTCCGCGTCGCCATCCTCACTGTGAAACCCCATCGCTTCCTCCGCAGGCGAAAGCAGTGCTTTCCGCGGGCGCAAACCCACGCGACGCGGGGTATCCGGGTCAGGCTGCGGCTGCGGTTGTTGTTGCACGTCAGCAGGATCGGCGAACTCGGTCGGAGTGACCGCTTGCTTGATACGACGCGGTTTCGGGCGTGCGGGCGGTGTAACGACGGGAGTGCCAGTCGTGGAGGGTTCGGTTTGAGGATTTTCGTCATTTGAAGGATCAGCGGTAGTAGTAGTCGCAGCAGTTGACGAAGACGCTGCAATACTCTTCCTCGGGCGACCTCTTTTCTTAGCTGGGGCCTCGCCAGCCAGGCGGCCTTTGGTCGTCCGCCGTTTCTTCTTGGTCGGTGCGTCACCCGCATCGTCCGCGTCCTCCGGAGCGCGTTTGGTGCCTGCCGCAGCTGGGGTGGTATCGTCGGATCCAACAGCAGGACTGGTAGCATCGTCTGCAAGCTCGGGTTCATCTGCCTTCTCTTTGCCTTTGCCTTTACCCTTGATTGGCCTGGGTTTCGGATGTGCTGAAGGCACGGGAGTGGTTGAGCCGCCTTCCGCTTGGGCGGGAGCATTTACGTTCTTGCGGGAACGGGCTTTGGGTTTGGGCTTTTGTGCGGGGGGTTGGGGCTGGGGAGCCAAAGTAGATGGGCCAGCGGTGGATTCTCCCGTTGCTGCTGCCGCTGCTGCTGCCGCTGCCTGTTGCTGTTCCAAAAGTCGCTTCATCTTTTCCCAGCGCGATCGACACTGGCCAACATCCCAATGAGCTAGCGTCACCGGGAGGAGAGTAAGAAACACATACCTGCTGTCCCGTCGTCCCATTCGCGACCCTCACACTGATCTCCTTCCACTTATTTCCCAGCTCGCCAACAGCAGCGACGAGCGCACGGTCGTCCTCCTCAGACCACACCGTGTGTGCACTCGCAGCGCCGAGGTGCTCAGACCAGCGCTCGCGACACTGCTCATTCGAGCGTCCGGGCATGCACGCTGCGATCTCGACCCACGCAGTTCCGTATGCGCCCACCGCTATCGCGAGCCTCGCGAACTCCTCGTCCGTCCATGCGCCGCGTTTGCGTGTGGGATCGATCGCGCGGGCGTAGCGCACCTGGCATTGGGTGGCCGTGGCGTCTTCCGAGACGTACCGTGCGACTAGGGGAGGGGAGGTTAGACTGCACGTTGGGAGATCCGTAGGCTCGCCATACCGATGTTCCAGTTGTACGTGCCGTAGAGCTTGACGGCATCTGTGAGCCGCTGGTCGGCTTCGCCATTCCAGATGTGTCGTTGGCGGGGGACACCGCGGCGCATGCAGTCGATCGGGGTGCGATTAGTCTAAGAATGATGTTCAAGGACCGAATTGTACAAATTTCATAGTGACCTACTCCGAGCTCATTGGCGACCTGAACCCAGTCGACCTTGACGTCCTTGGCCTCGCCTTGGGCCGATACCAATCCTTTTAGTTTCTCGAGCTCTGCTGGTGTCCAATTCCCATGGTTGATCTTCGGGTGTCGGTCCCCCAACCACTTTATACGACATTGATCTGCGGTGCGGGACGTCGAGCCGGCCGTTTTAGATACCTTCCGTATCAAACATTGTTAATGCATGCATGAATGAAATCAATCAAAGTCAAAGGCGGGACGCACGTTCTCGGCTACAATGGCCCAATTTATGCCTTCCGTGTTGTTTTCGACGTCAAACTCGGTGTCGCTCCCTCCGCTGCAAACTGGTCAGCAGGAGTGGCTAGGAGTGGTTGAGCGCACCTCTGCTGGGCGGCATAGGCCTTGAGACGCAAGTTCTCTTGCCTGACCGCTTCTGCCAGCGCGTCGAGCTCCTTGTTCTTCACTGTCCTCCGAGGTCATGAGATATCCCACATGATTGAAGCGGAGTACGTACTAGGGTGGTCGACGGTATCAGTCAGATACCGCGACCTTCGAGATGCGTCCTCATAGAAAGGTGATTTCTGGGTTCATATGTGAGAAGTCCACGTTAAGCATACTAGCGAGACCCTCACAGGATTCAGGAACTCTGCAACATGGCATGGACCGACAGCCTTGATCGCGCCAGGGATGTATATCTCGGCATCTGTGTCGTCCTCGATGTCCTCAGTTGTGACTTCGCTCTGTCCAACGACGTGAAGGGAGCTCCTACGCGCAAAAGCCCGAGGCAAAACGCACCATGAGCTTGTCCAATTCCTGCATTTCGGCCATTAAACGCTCCGCATGCTTTGTGAGGGCGTACTGGTGAACTTTGTTGGCCTCGAGGGCATTTTCTGTCAGGGTTCTGAGCTGATTCGCGGCCTTGGTGGGCGCTGGAAGGCCCTCGTCAACATCCATGGCGAGCGCGTCGTCCATGGTGGCGTGCCAAAAGAGGCTAAATGTTATTATTAATGCCGAGGACGATCGGCAACTTGAACCTGGAAATAGCTCCGTCATCACGTGGCAGAAAACTGCTTGCAACCGCGCCCACGACGAAGGGCTCGACACCATGGCGAACGCCTCCGCGAAACGTATCGGTATGTTGCCCACTCTTGTACTTATGTATGATGAGCTCAGCTCATCCTCGCGCGCACAGCGACTAGGAATGAATCTGCAGTCAAAACTCTCAGGCTAGGCATGCTCGTCCCCACCATCATATCCATCCTGTTTCGCCTCCTCTTCAGGAGAGACTCCCTGCCACCTTCCAAGGGCTCCTTGGCCATATACATTGCCACCTTTTTTCCGGCGTTCTTCCTTTCGAACTACCTGATTAAAATAGGCACCACCAGGCGTGATCCCACAACCGGCACACTCATTTCATATGGCGAGGACCTCAATCAAGCTGGCGTGACTGAATGGTGCTTCGATATCCTCTATGTGACATGTGAGTCTATTCAGAGCTCTGCTCCACCTCTTTGCTGACCCGTGGGTACTGCAGGGGCATGCCAGATCGGCAGTGGCGCGTTCGGCGAATGGTTTTGGTGGTTATACATGGTGGTACGCCCGGACCGCGCATGACCTTGCTGCTCAGCCAATGCTCATCCCTCGCAGATTCCGGTCTATGCTGTCTTCAAGCTCTGGGTTTCTGTGATATCTCCGATGTTCTTGGGTCGCTCGAGCTCACAGGCGCCCGAGGAGACGGCCACGTCAGAAAAGGAGGCAACGAGTAAACGCCAGGAAAAGCTTCGTAAGAGAAACGAGCGTGGCGATCCCCGCATCAAGACACAACTGGGTCGGAAATAATGCGTCGTCCATCTATTGGACGTTTAGTATTACTGGACTCGGGGGCTCGATTCTTGTATAACATAGACCAATCAACATAACTCATTCAAAAACCAACCCCGTGGCGCGATGCGAGGCATGTTTATATATCCCAGCAGCCAAATATCTTACCATTCTGCCCAAATGGCTCTCACAAAGGAATTATATATCAAATGGTATGCAACAGTAATGCACCTCTACATGGCCAGTTGTCTCCACGGTCAATCCACGGTCAAGATTGAAGGTTCGCAAAACCAACTTCGGCTTGTCCGAACTCAAAGACTAGACATATCAAGGTTATTAAGATCTCGGGACTCTGTACAAAACAGAAACCATACCGGTGTAGACACCCAGTAAGAACACATCTCCGATCAGCCAGGCTAGTATTTCGACATGGTCAACAACATGCAGACATGCAACCATTACATGTATCGGGTTGGCTTACCGTTGTCCAGCCCGGCGTCATCGTTGGCAGCTATACCTCCCACGCATTCCGAGGAACCTGGAGAAACCTGTCCAAGATTGAAGTTCTCGCGCTTGAGAACGAAAGGCTGGGAGTCCACGGTGAGTTTAATATCCAAGACGGCGTTGCATGGATCTTAAGAAAGATCAGGATATTGTCGCATCAAGGACTATCAGATCAGACATACATGTATAAAAGCCCTTCCCGGCGGTCTCTGAAGCATCCTTAGCACCTGGAATTGTGCGATAGAACTGGGCAACATCCTCTGGACTCCCATGAATTATACTGGAGCCTGTGTCGATGATTGCAGAAAGTGTTGACGTCGCTTGAATGTCATTGACAGTGATATTGTCGATTGCAACCTGCCAGTACCCCTTCGATGACCATCGTGTGAGGTTGGCAAGTGTGAAAGAATTAAAAATCCATACCTTCTGTGTCACCGGTGTCCAGACGAGGGTATCCGCATCAATCAAGTCAAAATTGATGCCACCGAGGGATAGCTCAGAGGGGCTTGCGAGTTTGAAACCAAATTGCGAGACGTCGAGCTGTTTCTGGGCAAAGAGAGTCTCTGTGAGAGGTGGAGCATGGAAAGCGGATATCTTTTCGAATGCCATTCCCAGCAACCCATCCGGTGGGAATGACTCCACACCAAGGCCATCCGAATACTCCGTAGCCGCGCCGACTGCTTGGTTTAGAGCCTATTAGGATGGTCAGAACGGACATGGAAGATGCCTTCGACCTAAAACAACTCACTGTTACTGCACCAATTTTCACGGTGTCGTTGTACAGCCGTCCAGCAACGCTAGAGCTGTCGGCATACTCGAGGGCCCAGTCTCGAGCCTCGCCAAGGTACACAGCGGAGGAACTATCATCTGTGCTGTATTTGCGATGACCATTGCAACCACGGCTTGTGCAAATCGCGCTCGGGAGGAAAAGATCGGTGCTGCCTGTGTCACAACAGTATAGTGAGGATCAATTACCATGGCACAAGTTCAAATTCTCCTACCAGTATCAAATGCAACTGATCACCAAAAAAATAGGTATGTGAGGGACAGAACATCGATGGCATGAGTGGAGCAGACCTGTGAACTTTTGCTCGGGCGTCCCGACAGAAATCTCCCCATACCACAATGTGTTGTCATCGCTGGTCAATTCAATAGACGTTGTTTGTCGCTTGGACAATGACTTTCTGGAGCTTGGATGCATAGAACCCGTATTCTTTTCATATGCAGCGAAGCCCCGCTGTACTTTGCTATTCGTATGCATAAGCAACGGTCGAGGGGCGAGAAACATGGGTGGTCTTACTTTGCTCCCCTTGCCAGCTCAGAGCGAAGAGCATCGACGCGAACGACACCATTATCGTCCGTCAGGGTAGCGCGCTTAGCCAAAGAAATATCACGGCGTGCGGCAGCAGATAGAGAGAAGCTAAACAGGCCAAGCGCAACGAAGATTGTGGGGTGCATTGCAGATTAGTGGAGGGAGTAATGTAGCAGATGAAGTGTTGCATTGGGGGTTATATAATAGTTGTGGCGGCCGCTCGGGCGCTATTCGCGGATTCATTCGGGGCGGCTGAAAGTTAGCGTGCATACGAACTGTCGGTTGTCAAAGATGAATGACCGAATGACGTACGAAGTCATTAGAGAGTATTTGCAGCGCCATTTTTCGCCTCTTTTACTTACTGTCAGTGTAAGCGAATATGAACCGAGTGAAAATTTTTGGCGTGATCGCCGCAGTGCCGTGAACAGACGAACATGCGAAATATTACTCCTAAGTCAATGGTGGGCTTCAAAAACCTGATAAGACTGTTCGACGACAACTTCAAGCGGACGGAAAGCGTACAACAGAGGAAAGGAGGGGAAGTGGCCATCACTGGCTACCCATCGGTTGTTTCCGAATTCTGGTTGATGGGGAACGAGTGCAAATGAAAATGCCGAAAACTGGTGTTGCAAATACTCTCTATTGACTGGAGGACAGAAGCATGCAGGCAGTCATATCCAATTTCCAGACTCGTACGAGAAGCACACTGCATATACTTGAAATAGTTTCATACACTCTGGATAAACAACTTGTTCGTTCAACTCTACATGTCCAAGAACTTAGGCAAGGTTGGCAAAACCGACGGAACTGCTTCCAATATCAAAGACTGAATCAAAAGGCGGAACATGTCAGGGGGGTGTAACCTTTTAATGGCTATGGACTGACCAGTGTAGACGTTCTGCAGGAACACATCGCCGACGATCCAGACTAACGCATTGTGTCAGTAAATAACTATAAAAGAGTTTGAACACGTACATTGAAGATCGGCTGCAGCCACTCCTCCGACGCAATCGGCCGAGTTCTGCGAAATGCGACCAAGATTGAAAGTGTCTGGTGAGATCGCAAAGGATTTGCCACCAAATGTCAAGCTGACATCCGGAGAAGCAGAACAGGGGACTGGTGCATCCGTAAGTTGACGTTCAACAGATTATGTGTATGAGCCCAGGTAGCAGGGGAAACCCACATGAGAAATACCCTGCTCCTACTGTATTTGACGCGTCGGCTGAACCTGGAATAGCAGCATACAGGCTTCTGACGCTGTCCACGTCGCCCAAGACCAGAGTCGTCCCAGTATCGACGATGGCAGACAAACCAGTGAAGGTTGCATCTCCAGCAACATTGACAGCATCAAGCTTTACCTGCCAGAAGCCCTATGAAACAATCTGAGATGGTGGCGTGCTCGAGATCGAATGACGCCCGCACCTTCTGCACAACAGGCACTTGCGTCAGCGTACCATTGAAATGGTCGGTATTCACCCCGCCCAACAGGAGCTCAGGCTGCATCTCAGCAAGCCTGAAGGAAAATTGGGGGGCAGTCGTCTCGTTTTGAGCGACAAGAGACTGGAACACTGGATTTGCGGCAAATTCAGATATTTGAGGAAAAGCCATTCCCATAAGTCCGTCCGGTGGGAACTGGGCCTTAGCAAAACCCGTCGAATAGCGCGACGCCGCTCCGATAGCCTGGCTCGTAGCCTGCAGACAAATGAGATCAACATATGTTTCCTTCAAGGTTGAAAGTTAAAGGATACTACCGTCAGATTGGCAATGCTAACTGTGTCTGTGAACACAACACCCTGAACCGCTGACCCATCGCCAAAAGATAAAGAGAAATTCTTGCGTGAGTTTTCTGCGGTGGAGCTCTTATCGGTGTCATATACCGCATGCCCTTCGCAGTTAACAGAACACGAGTTTCCAGGGAGGAACAGATCGCTGCTGCCTGCATTGGCAAGTTAGAACGTTGCAAGCGAAAGGATCAAATCGCCTTGCCAGTATCAAAGTCCACTAGTGATTGAGTAATTAGGTGTGAAAACATCTGATTGAAAGCGGTTTACCTGTGAAAGCGACAGGCGGAGTCCCCACTGAGATGGTACCATGCCACAGGGCACCGTCATCCGTCAATCCGAGTGATCCTGTACCCCGCTTCATCGTTCGCCGCTTGTCACTAGGATGAAAGGAGCCCGTGTTCTTCTGGAAGGCATGGAATCCCCGTTGCATTTTGCTTCTAGGTTTGAGAAAAGGCGCGTCAGGAATGCAAACGACGTGCTTACTTCGTAACCCGGGAAAGTTGATTATTGAGAGCTTGTATGTTGACGACGCCATTTCCATCCTTCAGCGTAGCACGTTTCGTCAAAGGAATCGTTACTCCTGTACGGGGACGAGTGCGTAAGACTGACGACAGCGAGAAGTCTACGGCGGAAAGCAAGATAAGAATGGTCAATCGCATGGTTGTCTAAGAGAAGGAGTTGGTAAGGAGTTCCACGCAAGCTCGGGTCTTTATTGTATCTTCGTTCATCTGATTGGACTAAAGCAGATGGGCAGGAATAAGATTGTTGCACTCCATGACTACAGTTCCGAGTTAAATTCGGGCGCTTGGAATAGAACGCGGACTTCATATTCTCGGTCGTGAGATAATGATGATTTCTTAAATGGAACCGAGATGCTACTGAAGACAAGGAGGGCCGGGGAGCCTGAGGTGAGGTTAAGCCGCAGACGCGGTGGGTTATTTAACGATGATGATGTGTAGAGGATTCTGCCAGACGTTGAATTTCCTGTCAATGGCACTATGCACCAGTCAGGCAATTTGCTTCCGATGCGCAGTGTTGAATTGTTATGTAGATTCGGTGGATGACGGGGATGGATGTGGATGGCTGAATAAAGCAATGAGACTAAGAAGAAGATGATAGAAGAACAAAGCCAAATAGTAGTGTAGAGACAGATAGAAGCAGCTCCATAGCCTTGCTGTGCACCCTTGAGCGCTGAGTGTTGTGGTAGCCGCCAAGGTTGGCTGGAAACAAGGGGTATCACGTCAAGTCACATCACGTGTTAACCATATTCACCCCAGTCGTGACGGTAATAACGAACAAGAGCTCTCATCTTATCTCATCACTTACTCTTGCCACTCCCCGAGTTTTCATTCAAATACTGCCCACCCTGTGGTTTGTTTCCAAGTCGATACCTCTGAGCGATCTAGTCTCGTGTTAAAATAGATATGGTACCCCAGAACGTAAGTAATGCTCGTATCATTATACTCGCGCTTCGTTTCAAAATATTTCATTGACACAGCACAGTACTTGACAGAAGATATTAACAGCCTGACTGACACAACTGTGATTGAACACACGCAGAAAACTGACGTAGTCCCTCACCTACTAGCGGGCTTGAAAGCAGCCTCCGACTCCCTGGCCCGTGACATCGATCAAGACCATCCCTCCTATACAAATGCTCCGTATATTTGCGCTGATGCTATATCTCCCGCGCCCTGCGAACAACCTTTGCCCAGCTACAATGAATCAACGACCAATAGCGAAGCCGAACAGCATCTTAGTTGCGAGCCCGTCATCCCTGTAGACATGGGTAATAGCGTAATTAGATGCTTCTCGTCTGATAAAATGCGTCTGATATCTCAGCAGTGTCCTTCTGACGTCGTATCCATGGATTTTGGAGACGATCATTTTTACGCAAATGCGGTGTTTCCGTCCTCGAGCCCCTTACCTCCTTCCTCAAGCCCGCCTCAGCTCTTCTCATCCTCTTCTTTACCATCTTCACAGTCGTCAATGATGGATGATTCATCACAATGCTTGTGCGACCCTAAAGAGGTGTGTGCTGCCTGATTTATCTGTAATACTGTCATTGATCTCAACCGCGACAGGACATCGATTTACATGATCCTGACCACTTAATTATTGAACAGTTTGCCGATACTCAATATAGGCACGAAATCGAAGCAACTCTCGGACCGCCCTCGTTTACAGCAATTTCTCATACCAAACTTCCGATCCATCTTTCTGAGTCGCATTTCAGGGTTCAGCCTTCCACTGATGTCAAACTGACCTCCAGTGAGGAATTAGTGAGCGGCGCGTTATGATGTGTGCCATCTTCTCACAACGTTGGATCTATTGTAGATACCTGAGCCCCAATCCGAATTTAATCAGCCTGATGCTAATTCAACCATGCTCAAGCCAAACCTGGATTCTTCCATATCCAAACCTAACGCTGAATCAACCATGTCTAACCCGTCTCCATCCGCATCTATGGAGCCCACTATACCTGTCCAGCATACATTCAATCAATGGCCAGCGTATTTCAGCGCCGACCTTATCGTACGTGCTCGCTCAATTCATTTAACGAAAGAATGTTACCCCTAAAGCTTCAGACTTATCAGGTCAATGATCAGCTACAGAAAGACGAAGATGATTTAGAGGACTTGACAGCAAATGTTCCTGCCCACACAGTCCTGTCTACCCGGTATTCATCCAACGAACGCTTGCTTACCCATATGAACGCACAGTCCCCCAGTGTCACGGTCGAAGATTTAGACAAACGGGTAAACCTCTCCAAAACGGTTCCACCTCGAGTTTCGTATGCTCAATTGTCGTGAACGCAGGAGGCCGAGACTTTGGACAAAAGACAGTCCGACCAATCGGCTTCCAGTGAAACAAAACTCGCGCCTTTGATTCATGCAAGGGTGTTCCTGAGCTCGAGAGAAAACAAAGTTAACTGTTTCACAGTTGCACTCATTCAACCAGGAGCCTAAGCTCGACCAGGAGCCTAAGCTCGACCAGGAGCCAAAAGCACAGCTGGGAAAACGCACGAACGAAGTGGCAAGTTTCGACGCAACCCCATCAGCGGTCCCTAAAAAACAAAAGCTTTCTACTAGCCCCAAAAGCGTAGGTGTTTTGCAACTTCGTGCATACATCCTAACCAATCGTCTCAGACGCCTTCTTTCCCTAACCCGAAACGATCTACCCTGGCATCCCAGAAACTGCAGCACAAAAAACTTACAACTCCGTTCCGTTCGCCTGTGACTGTGCGATCTCAGCTTCCTGGCGGTAATCTTCCCGTTCCCAAAAGTTCTGTCACTCGACCTCTTGATGCCCCAGATTCTCTTACTCTTGCATCTACTCCGCTACTCAAAGAACAAAACATACCAATGGAACCGACACTGACTTTATCTGACATCAATGATATGAAACGAAAACATCGTACTCAACGCGCATCTGCTCCTTTCAAGTCGCCCCTCTCAAGCGACGCCTCAGCAAAACTTTCCTCTGTTCGTATGACTCCAACAACCCAAGCACTGGAACGCAAGGTTCAATTGCTAAGACGCGCCATTAAGGTCAAAGACGACAACGAAGAAGAAACACTCTTGGAGCTGGTGAAGAAATGGACTGAAGCTGGTCGGGACATCGCATCGGAAGTCTGGGATCTGGTCAAGAATAATGCTTCTGGAGAAGTTCAAGGCTCTGATAAAGCAGTCACGTATCGCTCTAGAACGGTCGGTTTCGAAGAATCTTGGGGTTGGGACGACAAGAGATCCAACGGTCAAGAAAGCGAACGAAACTGGGGATGGGACGTTGAACCAGCCGGGACGGTCATCGATGCCGACGCAAAGAAAAACCCGGAAGTTGAAGGGGCTAGCGTAGACGACGTCGACAACTCACAGAGGCAACAGGATACGCTTGGGACGATGCTTATGCAATTGGGAATTGCCCCCGAAACTCTTGGATGGAACAAGGGGGAGGCGCATTTCGAAGACGTCTGAGTCAAAAGAAGGAGCACATTGGGCTAGATTATTTGCTTTTGAATCATTGTACATTTGTGGCTTTGTTGATAAATTCGTTGCCGCTTGAGATAACTGGATGTGTTAGGCCCCACCATGGCGGGGCCCCCATGGCGTGTGGTCTGCAACTTTTTGAGGGATCTTGCTGTACATTTCGTGGGCGATGCGATGTTTCGCACTGAGGTGTTCAATCTTTGCAAACGGAGGCCGTTTAGTGAGCGCGTCGGCCTCCATGTAAGAGAAGTATAGTTCGTTGACTAGTGGATCATGTGAATTAACTGCAAGAAGGGCCAAGTGCGAACGTACAATTCCAAATGCCATGCATCGCCAATTTTGCACGATCCACACGCGTCAGGATTGAGTTGAAGAAAAAAGCATTGTCATCTGCAAGTTCCTATAAGCCTAGTCGAGCCAGTTTGGAAAGGACTGTGTATACCGTTAGCTGGCGCTTTGCCCTTCTCTCCCTTTCTAGCTTCCAACTGCCGTTTATGATGCGCCAAAGCAACTTCTTCCTCTCTCTTCATTCTCGCCTGTGCATTGACAAGCTGTGCCTCGAGTCTCTAAAACAAGCAATCAACTTCCAAATTCTTTTGATATTACGAATGAAGAACCTTGAGGAGTCGTTCGTCTTGTCGCTCTGCGTTTGTATAAAAGTCAGTTGGGCGCTTGCTACGAGCAGTCCTCGATTGCTGCACTACGAATGGTGTGCCTTGTACAAGAGTACCACGCAGCGCAGATGCGCCTTGACGCTCAAAAGGGAGCAGATGTTGAAGTGCTCGTCTGCCTGCATTCCGGTACATCATGACTTGGAACAAGATCAGGTTGGGTCAACGAGGTCAATGAGAAAGGTGTTACGTCACAGCCACAAACAATTTGGATAGGCCGATCGCGATCGCGAATGCACAACACCGTGACAAATTATCCTGAAGTTGAATTTTTTTTTGGCTTCAACTCATCGCCCGTGTAGTCATCTCCTATTCAATGGCCCAGCGTTTCGTAGTATTACCACAACAAGAAAGTATTACTCTACTAAAAGCTGTGTACCCGACATATGTACTAGTGTGCTATGCACGACATGGTGTGTGGTGGGATTTCTTGAAGGCAAGAAAGTAGACCTTCAGTATTTTGCAACCCCATCAAATGTCACTTTCGCAGATCGTGCTCGGTCCTTTTCAAATGTTGCCATGGCGTGACGATAGATATCATCATTTCGAGAGGTGGGGTCGTACTGGGGAGGAGGACCGAAGCGAGAAGGAGGCCAGACAATCCAGACAAGCTTGGACTTGATCAGCGCTGCTGGTACCTAAAGGGTGGAGAATAAGTCATCGATGACTGAACGAAACCAAAAGTTGCGTACAGGTCCTAACAGGTTACTATCGTCACTGTGAAATGGTTCATCGCCTGCCACCATATTAGAACATGATAACTGGTAGTAGGTATATGAGAAGACCTTGGACCCAGACGTGACCTTCTGGTATACGGACAGTTGAATCGGGGTAGGGGGGGAGAGTAGACACTGTCTCTCTTTCCGTTGCAGTGATCCTCTTCACAAGCGTCTGTCTCGGATTTTCGGGTGAGCTTCTCAGATGGGTTACTGCGTAAGAATTTGTTGAATGTTCAGAGTACGGCTGGCGCACCGCAAAGCCACAATGTCTCCTTTGCGATAGAAGTCGGGGTTTATTCTACCAGAGAAACTGTTGAATATCCCAATATCTCTCCAAGGAGATGAATCTGGGTTGAGGATTGGCTATCACAACTCTTGAGGAGGAAGCAAAGGTTCAATGAGGTGAGAGGCGTGCCTGCATGCTACGGCCTGTAATTTGAAGAGGAACATAGAGCTGAGTCGTGACAAATAGTACGGCTGGAGACCAGTAGATGATAGGCGTTACATTATGGACAATATTCCTGAGGTGGTGGCGAAATCGGGAAGCCCATGTCCAGTGGCGAAACATAACTCGTCGGATCGGGTGACCCGACGAAAGGTTGGGATGTGTTTACGTAAATATGTGTCAAAAGAAATTCGAACGGTGACCAAAAGTAACCAAGTCCTGACCACGTCCTCGACACAATGGACAGCGCATCGGCAACTCTCGAGCCACTGTTTGCCTTTATGGCGCAGTCCTTAACGACTCTTGAATTCGCTTTCAACAAACTACCCGGCTCTGCAGTCATCCTACGCTATGTCAAGAGCTCTCACCAGAATGATCCAGGCCGAACCATTCTCGAAATCATCCTCGTTATCTTTGCTATCAGAACACTTCTTCAGTCGCGTACCCGCGCAGATAGAACGGGAAAGCATTTCATTCAATTCAGTGATAAGGTGTGTTCCATCCGACTCCAGGTGACAATGGTGTTAATTCACTCTCTACAGGAAGTCGACGAGCTGGTTGACGAATGGACCCCTGAACCTCTTGACTTGCCTCTCAGCGCGACGGAGAAAGCAGATCTTGCCGCAGTCCCTGTTGTCGTAGGACCGAATGGTCCTAAACCCAAACTCGCCAGTACCGGAAAGATCGCCATAAACCTCGCAAGCTTCAATTTTACGGGCCTCGCTGGAAATGAACATATTAAACAAACTGCAATCGAAACTCTGAGGAAATACGGTCTGGGAAGCTGTGGCCCTCCTGGCTTCTACGGTACCCTTGGTGCGTCAAATAATGCATATGTAACTACTACCCGCTAACTAATTTGGATAGACGTTCACATGGAACTGGAACGCGACATTGCGGATTTTCTGGGCACGGAAGCCTCCATTCTATATTCCCAGGGCTTCTCCACGATTTCCTCTGTTATCCCTGCTTTCTGCAAGCGCGGCGACATTATTGTAGCCGACCGCGGCGTGAACTTTGCTATCCACAAGGGGATCCAAATCTCGCGGTCAACTGTGCGTTGGTTCGACCATAACGACCTCAAGAGTCTCGAGGATGTATTGGAGAGCATCGAGAAGGATAGAAAAAAACGAAGAGGTCCCTTGACCAGACGCTTTATCATTACTGAAGGTATCTTCGAGAAGGATGGTGCTATGATCGATCTTCCTAAACTGGTCAGTGGTTCTGAATGGTCTTTCCCTGTCATGTCTGACCATCAATGGACAGATTGAAATCAAGTACAAGCACAAATACCGCCTGATCTTGGACGAAACTTTTTCGTTTGGCGCCGTGGGACGAACCGGACGTGGACTAACAGAGTTGTATAATGTACCAGTATGTTTTGTGCTTCCCAAGTGATAGACTTGGCCTGACTCGTTTCCGTCTTGCTAGGCCGAAAAGGTTGACATGCTTGTCGGTTCAGTAGCCATTGGATTATGTGCTGGCGGCGGTTTCTGCGCGGGTTCCCAGACTGTCGTTGATCATCAAGTATGTTTCCATTTTGTGTGGCTGGCATAGATTCTGATATCGTCCAGCGCATCAACGGCACTTCCTTCGTCTTCTCTGCCTCTATGCCTGCACTTCTCTCCGTCAGCGCTTCTGAAGGCATCAATATCCTCCGTTCGTCACCTTCGATCCTAAGCACCCTCCAAGAAAATGTCCGCGCTGCCCGCGCAATTCTCGACCGCGTCGACTGTATTTCCATCCCCTCTCATCCTGCCTCTCCCATCATCCACATCCACATCCGATCACCCTCTTCATCAACACTTCACCCTGCCAGTGCTGCTCTATCCCCGAAACCTTCCAATCCCTCGTCACCCCTACCGCGCGAGGCAGCCACATGGGACTGGGATATCGAGAGTGAGGAGCGGGTTCTGCAAGATGTTGTGGAGGAGGCTTTAGCGCAGGGTGTCATGATTACGAGGGCGAAGAGGCTGAGGGGGCAAGAGACTGTGGAAGCAAGACCGAGTATCAGGCTGGCTTTGACGAGTGCACTGACGAAGAAGGAGACAGAGAAAGCCGTTACCGTGGTCAAAAGTGCTTTGACCAAGGTATTGGCTAAGAGACGCTAGTTGAGCGTGGCCTCCAGTCTTATACGAGAGGGTCAAACCTACCTGTTGATTTAACTAACTACGAATCTAGACATTAATCTTTCGGCTTTCCCAATATACCCCTTCTATGACTTGAAACTTGGAAATGGCATGAATAAGGCTCGCACTATGTGGCGTAGAAACATCGAGAATAGGCGTCTTCCTAGTATTTCGCCTTTATGCGCTGCTGGTGAGTGGCCACTTTCAGCTCAAGTTCGTCCTCATCTTATGTCGGCAAATGCTGTGCTGTGGCCTACGCAAGGGTCGGATATCCTTATCTGATGGCCGTGAAACCCAGTGGTATCGAGGTAATATATGGCCTTAAGCCTGCCTTCTTCCTATTGAAGCAGTTGGCTGCCACCTGAAGAGCGGAGTTACTTGAAAGCTGTGCAACGAATCAAGCCTGACTGGAATTTGCTTGGCATCAAACACTCCTTCCTCACCGTGGCTTCCTGGCAGGTGTGTAGATATACATTTTCGCTCAATCATATCATTAATATGGCAATGCGGGCACTTGGGTCCGGCCGCATTTGCCTATATAAGCCTGCCATCGAGGAAAGTCAAACGGCCACTAATTACCAACCTAGGTTTGCGCCCGATATCAACTTCGCTCAACAGTGAGTGCAGCGTTCATCAACTACATATAACCTCAATGAATTATTACTCAACAACTTGAAACAGAACAGTTTTCGCCCTTTCCTTGGACCTTCCCCCCGTACCCTCAAATGTCGTTCAAAAGCAGGACCACTTGGTACAGTATGTCATTATGTCTTAACTATATACCTTCAACAAGCTTGTGAACTCATCATCTTCATCTTCAAGGTTTAGCATTGGCCTTTGGAGTCTTTCAGAACATCATGTCCATTTTCTCGGCGTTATTTGGAGGCTTTGCGCCCTATATGAGTGCGTTCAAGGCTCAGGATAGATGTCTTGTGGAGCTCTAACACTTCCATTAGCTGTATTCGGGGGAATTGCGGCGGGCTGGGCACTGCTGACATGGGTGTGGACGAGCGTTCTGTATGTCTTCTGCCCTCTTCAACCACCAATAACCTCGAGAGGAGCACCTAACTACGCATTGTTTGATGGCAGGCTGGCGTACAATAATCGACCACTTTCATCTCATGCCCTCACACGTGCTTCTGCCCATCTCGCGTCCTTTATCATCCTCGCCATCGGTTGGCTTGGTCAGTCTTCAGAGCTTCTCCCTGTCTAACATTTTTTTCAAACTTCTTGTAGGCAACACAATCTTGCTAGGCACACAATTTCCACTGCAGTGTGACTTCAAGAGGGACTCCGATGGTGAAGCCAGTGTGTGGTGCTCATTTGGAGCTACGTCGTTCAGCCTTGCTGTCCTACTATGCATATTCTGTGAGTGCTCCACATTTCGATCTCATAGCTAATGAAGTTGACATTATCAACTACAGGTACCGCCGCCGCGTCAGTTATCTACCGCTCAGCGCGCAACATAGGGGGGCTAGGTGCCAATGTGGCTCACGGGGATAAGCTAGGTTCAACACCTCTAATCTAACGACTGTTTGCGTCTTTGTATTTACGAAACCTGATGATACCATTGGACAATCCGGCCACAACTTAATAGTATTTTTTGAATACATGTATTCTCCTGAAGAAATCATGTTGATTTTTCGCAAGTATCTTGAGGCGGGACAGCTTCCAGTGGTTGGCTGCGAGCCAAAGTGTTCAGAGCAAAATGGAAAGTAGGAAGAAAAGAATTACATGTAAGAGTACGTTATGTATAAAACCATGAGTGGTGATTGCACTGCTGCCAGCCAGTTTGGGCAATCAGCGAGCATTATGTATGACGATAGAGGGTATTGAATATAAGTTAGATATTATAGATAGGTATGATCTCACGTGGTTGGGGATCTTCGTCCATGGTACTGATGCAAAGTCGGGGGGCGCTTCAAGACTGGATGGTGGTCGAACTCACAAAGTGCGCTTTGGGGCCGAGAAACCCTCAATGGAAGTATTGATATTGGCTTTGGAATAATCCGAAACCCTCTTCTCGAAAAAGTTGGTTTTTCCTTGCATGGAGATCATGTCCATAAAATCAAAGGGGTTGCGCGAGCCATAGTATCTGTCAGTACCAAGAGCGACCAAAAGTCGATCCGCGACGAATTCGATGTACTGACACATAAGCTGAGCATTCATTCCAATGAGTGCAACTGGCAGTGCATCTAATGAGACGTTAGCTAATTCAGCCGTTGTGAAGCGCACAGTGGCGCACCTGTAAGGAATTCTTGTTCGATTTTGACCGCTTCGACGATGATCCTTTCAATGGTGTCAGGATTCGGTCTACGTTTCAGGTGGGTGAACAGCAAGCAAGCAAAATCGGTGTGAAGGCCTTCATCTCGACTAATGAGCTCATTCGAAAATGTGAGACCAGGCATCAGGCCACGCTTCTTGATCCAGAATATTGAAGCAAAGGACCCCGAGAAGAAAATTCCTTCCACAGCGGCAAAAGCAACAAGTCGTTCCGCAAAGGTCGAATGCTGGTCTGATATCCACCGGAGAGCCCAGTCGGCTTTACGCTTGATGCAAGGAATAGTGTCAATAGCGTCGAAAAGGTGTGCCCGCTCCGCGGGGTCCTTGATGTAGGTATCAATGAGCAAAGAGTATGTCTCGGAATGGATATTTTCCATCATTATTTGAAAGCCATAGAAACATCGAGCTTCTGCTGCTTGGACCTCGCTGGAGAACCGCTCGAGAAGGTTCTCGTTGACAATACCGTCGGAGGCGGCGAAAAACGCAAGGACATGTGAGATGAAGTACCGCTCATTGGAACTAAGTTTGTCGTTCCAATCCATGGAGTCATGGCAGAGATCTATTTCCTCCGCTGTCCAAAAAGATGCCTGGGCTTGCTTATACAGTTGCCAAATCTGGTGCAAGAATAACCTGAGATACATAATAAGCGTCAGTGACTAAGCGTACCTCAGGATACTGTATGGGAAACAGTACAAATCTACGTTTAGACTCCTTGAGAAGAGGTTCCTCGTCTAGGTAAATGCACAATACGGTTTATCAGAATGATCACAACTTTGAGAGAGGCGACGAACGTTCAGGTAAATCAATGTCTCTGACAAAACTGCTGCGTAATTCGCCCAACGACTGTTCGTGTGGCACTGCTTTCGCGGTGCATTTGGGCTGGATGGACAAGTCGTCAATGCATTGTGTGAGCTATGGGCGATAGGTAGGTCAAGTTTTCTACACTAAGGAAGACGATAAGGAAAGGACCTTTTCAACTGCCAACACCATTGGCATAAAGAATAGAAAAAAGACAGCACAGCTGCGGGTGGTCAATGTGACGCGTATTAAAAACTCGTCTGACTAAAATTTAATTTGCTGTGACATTTCACGTGTGTATCGAGTAACGCGTCTGTCATAAAGTTTTCCTTATTGAATATTGAACCTTGATAAACGCGTCAATAAAGACACATATCGCGGTCACGTAGTTAATTGATGGTTGAATTTGCCAAACACGACCATACGTGTGCGTTTTCATAAAACCCGGCTCGCTCGCTTGCGTTGGGCCACCATTCTACCGCCACTACCTGTGATACTCTTCCTCTATACTTACTCTTTTTCCATGGCTCCCATCTCTCTTCTTCGCCCCTCCACTCCTGAGCCTACACCGAGTAAGAAGGTATGATAAGTTTTGCTCGTCCCTCATTTTTCACCTAATTTTCATTCTCAGGCTGCTGCCTCCCTGGCTGCCTTCAGCTTCGACACTCCGGTGAAGCACTCAGTGAAGCCTGTCATTGACGATACGCGGCTATCAAAATCCCCAAAATCCATTGTCGACGAAGATGAACAGGCGTTCAACTCCCAGGACGATCTAGAGGCGTTACGCAAGAAGTTTGTCGGCGAGATAGACTTACCCGAGAGTGCGTCCCTTTCAACCTCACGTGCTCTGGACGCGTCTGATAATCGCTATAGGCGAAGAACCCCTTTTGAAGGAATCCAGGCGCCGTTTCGTGCTGTTCCCCATCCAGTACCCGGAGGTTTGCATTTACCATCGCCAAGTTGAACTGTGCTAACCTCCATCACAGATTTGGCAGATGTACAAAAAAGCGGAAGCCTCGTTCTGGACGGCTGAAGAGATGGACCTTTCAAAAGATCTCCATGATTGGAACAACCGCCTAAACAACAACGAGCGTCATTTCATCTCTCACGTTCTCGCCTTCTTCGCTGCCTCGGACGGTATTGTTAACGAAAATCTTCTTGAGCGCTTCTCCAATGAGGTTCAGGCGGCCGAAGCCCGCTGTTTCTACGGCTTCCAAATTATGATGGAAAATATTCACTCCGAAACTTACTCTCTCCTCATCGACACCTACATCAAGGACCAAGCCGAACGCGAATATCTTTTCGACGCTATTGAGACCATCCCCTGCATCAAGCGCAAAGCGGACTGGGCCCTCAAGTGGATCTCCGACCAAAACTCGACTTTCGGTGAACGGCTAGTGGCGTTTGCCGCTGTGGAGGGCATATTCTTTTCTGGCTCATTCGCGTCGATCTTTTGGATGAAGAAGCGTGGCCTCATGCCGGGCTTGACATTTTCCAACGAGCTCATCAGTCGCGACGAGGGGATGCACACCGACTTTGCGTGCCTTCTTTTCAGCCACCTTAAACGTCGCCCTCATCCCGATACCATCAAAGCTATCATTACGCAAGCTGTCGTCATTGAACAGGAGTTCCTCACTGGTACGTTACATTGACTGTATGCGATACACCTTGTTTAACCCCCACCAAGATGCCCTTCCTGTCAAGCTCATTGGCATGAACTCGGAGTTGATGTGCCAGTACATCGAGTTTGTTGCCGATCGTCTCCTTGTGGCCCTCGGGAACGATAAGGTCTACAACAAGACGAATCCATTCGACTTTATGGATATGATCTCGCTTCAGGGCAAGACCAACTTCTTCGAGAAACGCGTTTCGGATTACTCGAAGGCTGGCATAAACCACTCCGGAACATCGGAGGCGGCGACATCGTCATCAACTTTGTACGTGAATGACATCCTTTGGCTTTCTCCTCCTGATTGTTCTGCTTTCTTAGTGTGCTTGACGAGGACTTCTAGACCTTCGTATCCCTTTATTCATGACCATAGACTGTTCCTCCCTCATTCATATTACTGCATCATTCTTATTGTTACTGCCTCGCCTATATCACGTTATGTTTATTTACCATGTACTCTGCCATCACTAGCTAGCTGTAGTCCTCCATATGTAGGAGGGTCTGTATTGTACTGAAGCCCATTAAAAGATATCCCAGCTCCAATCAAACTATTATGTTTGTTGTATTCTATAATGTGATCTATGATTACTCTTGAGATCTTCGAGGCACTGAGCTAAGTATATGACACTGACAGTAGTCTTGGTTGAACGAGGATCATCATCACAAGATGCTGCTGTACCGGTCATGCTTCTATGATGTCCAGAAAGCAACAAATACTCCTAGTACTCACCGTCTACTATAGGACAATGATAGATTTGCTAGCACTGGACAACTGAAGCAGGCCCAAGATAGGACCCATCCGCCCACCTGGAACGATTAGGAACGCTGAAGTCAAACATCTACATCCCAAGTTCAACAAGCATCCTAACAAGTTTAGAACTCAGGGGAACATGTCAAATGTCTAACCCGGCGATCTAGGATCCAACAGCAGATTCCTGGAAATTGTTGAGAAATCGAAGCTCGAGGTGCGGCTGCGAGGAGACTTGGAAAGACGGAGATTCTAAGGCATCCACAGCAAGCCGACGTCCAGGCACCGGTCTAGGCCTGGCACGTATCCAGTAGGTAGATAAGTTCAGAAGTGCTCACTTCAACACAAAGTCCATTAACAAGAGGGTCTTTTCGTCGTAATCTCGCAGAGCCTCACAGTGCGATATCACGTTCTCATGCACTCGTCTGCCACTAGCAATGGCGCCAACACAGTACCACTACGTATATTGGGCTATCTCACTATCGCCAAGAGGACTGACTGCTGTCGCCCTGAATCTGCCCGCGATTTGTAGAATGGAAACCTGAGCCCAAAATTACGGCTTTCTCAGAGGCAAAGTCGACAGAGGGCATAGATATCAATTGGGTGGTTCTGTCGACAAGCACGGAACTGATTTTATCAGAAGTCTCGACACCTGTAGCATCGTGTGGCACACTGCCCACATTTGAGCATTGATATGTCAATTGTCAAGCCGAAGCTTCCAAAACTCTTTGAAACTTGAGACTCAGAGATGGCCAAGTCAGACAAGGGATACCTTCAAGGCATATCAGAGAATGTAACAATATAAAGAAATCAACTTGGCTCGTTATAGAGCGTTTGAGGCCAGATCGAGGCCTTGCACGAGGCCTCGAGGAAGAGGGGATCCGGAACTTCGTTTGGCGAAGTCTTCATAACCAGTTGGAAGAAACATTTGAATGATCCGAGTCGGATGATCGGTGGTGATCATGATCGGCCACATTTGTCGAGTCCGAACGGGATCATATCACTTTCCACTCTTCTTCCACCTTGCTGCCATTGAGAAGAGACCAAAGGACCACGTTGTTCCCTTGATTTTGGCTCAGGAACGCTCACACATTCCGATTTGGCTTCAGAAACGCGGAAACACAGCTCACGATAGCGGGGTAGGTTCTGGACAATTCAGCAGAATACATCATGCCATCTAGAATACGCTATATAACGCTCGAACCTCTCGTTGATTCAGCGTGCCTCACTATCTTGTGCGCCAACTTTAATCCTTGTACCCCCGCTGCTTGCAAAAATGAAACCTTTCTCATTTCTACGCAACACCCTGAGAAAGAAGGAACATAAATCGTCTAAAGCTCCGCCAGCCGTGGAACCGTTTCTACTGGAGGTCGCGCCTGTCTCCACTTTGTCGAAATCTGGCTTTAAGGAGACTACATTGTTGTCCATCGACTTTGAGTCTACTCTCCAGGTTTGCCATCTTTCACTTCAGAATACTACATGGCATCGTGTTGATTGATTCTCCAAATCACAGGCCCCCGTCCCAGACCGCTTGGCGGTAAAGAGAGCTGAAGACTGGGAATCCCTTCGCTCCCAAATAACTCCAAGCTTACGTGGGAAGCACGGATCCTTGTTCCAGTCAGGCGTCCATGGTCCTCCACAGAACAGATCCCATGGGCCACCTATTATAAATCTCGGGGGTCAATCCTTTCGTCCCAAGACCCCTCCCAGTCGCCCACCCCGGCCTCCATCTCTTGACCTGTCTTCCAGGCCTCCTTCTCCCTTGCCATGGTCTCCCACCCGTGTCAAGTTTGCTCCGGAACCACACATCAGGTCGGCGCAACCTTCTTCGCCGCTGCGACAAACCTTTCGCCGCCAAAATCAAACCTCCGCCTCGGGCGTTTTAGATATGACCCCAGACCAGATATATCGTGACGATGAAAAGCGCCATTGCAGCTCGAGGACCACATTTTCACCTTCTCCCCTGGCGGAATCTACAAGCACAGCACATGCTGTTCTGGACCTTTCACATACACCAAGCATGAAGGTCTTCAATCGCGCCACTAGCTCCTCTCCGCACCTTCCTCTACCCAAGATACGCCCTCAAACCGAGCCGCGAACTCAACATAGCGGCACTTTAAGATCTTCCCATGATACTACACCATCATTCTCTCCATCACCACCGCTTCGCATTCGCAGACGGCCCCAGCCCCTCGTTTTGTTACCTACCCCATCGATGGCTCGGCTGCCTCCATCACCCCTTGCTAGCTCAGCTGATTCCACTCCTTTGGCTACTCCGACATTGACTGGCCCACTATCATCCCCAAGATCATCCAAATTCACAGGCCGACCCCTCCGGACAATAACTCCCCCGCGACATAGCCCCCCAAATAGCCCATTACCCACTCCACCCGCTTCTTCGAGCTTCCTGGCATCTCCAGATTATGGTAGCAGGTCGGGCCATAGGAGGCCATTGCGGACTGTACAGTCAACCTCTGGGCTTTGTGATCAATTCGAAGCTCCCTTTCAAGCTCACAGAGCCACGTCCAGTGCTCCTTCTTCTGAAGTGTTCACAGCCGGCGATGAGGCACGACGGCGTGCGGAATCTACTTCCGCGTCTGATCTTTTGGTAGGTTGCATCCACCGATAAGACAGTAGGTTGTGTCTCATTGGCCGGTAACAGGAACCTAATGAACGGTACAACAAACTTGCTTCCGATGTGCAGATACAATGGGGATACGCACTTTGAACACTGATCGTTTTCAACACCGATCCACTGGAACTGGAATACGGCATTACACACGCGTCGTTAATTTATTATAATATTCTCTTATGCGGTCGTATATTATCTGGGTATTATGTGGAGGGAATTTCGTAATTTTATTGTATCAAGGGCAATCCAGCGGTTTGAATTGGCATTGAGTAATGCCACAGTCGCATGGGCCTATGTAGAATCCTCTCCTGATAAGTAGATTGATGAGCTGAAGACGGATGTCAGATTGGCGCAGGCCAAACAGGGAGTTAGTACCTATTGTCGGCACTGGCTGTGCCAACTCTTGAAAGCATAACCTTCACTGTTGCTTTTTAGTTTCCAAAGCAGGCTTGTGAGTTGCTCCAGGGACTTGTCCCTTCTTGTCCTCTAATACGGAGGAAATGATATACGCGACGAGAACGATGTTGGCGGAAACCACAGCCGTTATAGCGGCATATGTGGAGTTGCCTAGTGACGAGGAAGATGAGGCTCAGTGTATAGAGGTTTTGTTGGGTGTCCCACCATTCCACAAGTATCTTTGAGACCCAAAGTAACTTGTGATTGGTACGAGGCCAAGAGAGAGGCTGAACAGCACAAGTTTGATGAGCACGCTCCTACGCAATAAAATGAGTTCCACTTTTGAATGTTGAAGGGCAATGGGACCTCGCAGCAGTAGTTTGAGTACTTTTTCCAATCGCAACTTGTTCGCTCATGGTGATAGGGCTCAGAGTTTTGAACGTAGGATTATGATGAGAGTGAGACTGACGCGCCAGGCGTCACGTGGAGTCGACGCGTTTATCGTGGACTTGGCGGAACTTGACGACGTGTCCTGGCAGTGTCCTGGTGGGGTTCCAGTTTGCACGGCAGGCCAGTCTACATCATAACGTTAAACTTCCATCTTCGATTCTCATCGACGGTTTTGGCCTTGGGCTATAATGGATGAAGAGGATTCGACCTCGACTCAGATGCGACGCTCAGTGGCCAAACCCCGAAGCACTTCTCCAGGCCCCTCGGACGACATCAACTCAATTCCGCAAAGTTCTTGGTTTCATTGGGATGTAGAGACGTCGGAGTGGGACATTCTTGTGCTGTCCACATCTCTGAAGCTCCTGTTATACCCCTCTTAGTGAGTCCTGTACGAAAGCGCCAGGGGAGGCAATGGTAATGAACGAATCCCCAGTCGGTCCACGGATTTTGAAGTCCACAGAAATTGGCTTGCTATAACATACACTCTTCCAATATCAAAATGGTACTACGACGTGAGTGAACATGCAATGGTATACGGCTATGGTTCAATGGGATCTCTTATGTGCAGACAACATCAGAATGGAGTGAGATAAATTCCATGATTGTACCTATGGCAGGCTACAATTTTTCTTCTTTCCACAGCTCTTGATTACCCTCCGCTCTTTGCCTATTTCGAAAAGCTACTCTCTATCCCTGCCGCTTTGCTTGACCCAAGAATAGTGGACCTCAATAATTTGAAATACGACAGCTGGTCTGTTATTGCATATCAACGCACGACAGTCATCCTCACGGAGCTGGTACTTGGAGTTGCTCTCCTCAGGTATATACAATTATCCTCCGCCCACCCAGTGAGTTTTGAACCTTTGACCCAGATTTATTCGTGGCGCGGTCGATCCCCAAACACAACGCATAATATCGGCTTCCCTCTTCCTCCACCCAGGTTTTCTCATCGTCGACCACATTCATTTTCAATACAACGGCTTCATGTTTGGCATCCTTCTTTGGTCAATCCTCATGGCTCGAGACGTGAGGTCGTTTTCCATTGATCATTTCCACTCATTGAAGTGAACTACAGGGGAACAAACTTGCTTCCGGTGTTCTGTTTGCCGTGCTGCTCAATTTCAAGCATATTTATATGTACCTGGCGGTACGTTTCCTGTGGCGTCTCTAATTTGGCGTCGTTAACATTCGTCTATTAGCCAGCCTATTTCATTTATCTCCTTCGAGGGTTCTGCATGTCCCCTTCTGGAGAACTGCAAATAAAGAATTTCCTATCCCTGGCAAACGCCGTCATTGCAGTCTTTGTCGTATCGCTGGGCCCATTCATCCTGATGGGTCAGATCCCGCAACTGCTTTCCCGCCTCTTTCCCTTCACACGAGGGCTCAATCATGCTTATTGGGCTCCAAATGCATGGGCATTAGTCACCGCAGTCGATCGTGTACTCCTACGATGTATGTACCTCATTCTTTTTCTCGTCCAGCCCTGTGATTTCGTGTTGTACAGATATGAAGCATACGGGTGCTGATGTCTCTATCAATCTTCCTGGAGTCGCTTCGACGTCACGAGGATTGGTCGGCGACACGGTCTTCGCTGTTTTGCCAAACATCAAGCCAGTACATACGTTTTTAATCACCATATTCTTCCAATCTGTGCGTTCATTTCCACTAGTAGTTATTTGTTCCCTTGCTCACTAGTGCCTCAGATGTGGCTCATCAAGTTATGGCGTACTCCGACGTATAAGTCGTTTTTGACTGCTTTAACGCTTTGTGGATACACGGCTTTCCTATTTGGCTGGCATGTTCACGAAAAAGCGGTATTACTCGTCCTTGTACCGCTCAGGTTCGAGAAATATCATTCGGGCCTGCGTTTGGTGCTAATTGAGCCTTTTAGTTTGCTCTCTGCAGAAAGACATGCTTACTTCCGGACGTTCATTCTTGCCAGTGTCGCAGGCGTATTTTCTCTCTTCCCACTCATATTCACACCGGCAGGTAAGCTACCTGTTTGATACCTCTCGCATAAATTCTGTCTGAACTGGCCATCGAATCAGAATCCGCTGTCAAAGTCGTGTATTCGATTCTCTGGATCGTACTGGTCTATGCCCCATTATCCCGGCGTGTTTATGAGTAAGCAGATCTCCTAGATCTCCATCCAAAGTGTTCATATGTTCGCATCACATAGGTTCCCGAAATCTCTTCCCTACGTTATTTTGGATGGCTTCGAAAAGATTTACCTTGCAGGCTTTCCATTCCTGCTCGCCTTTGTCAGCATCTTCCCAGCACTTTTAGAACGCCAGCGACCCACGCTCTCCGCCATCTGTATACCAAGGACTAGCTTTGCGTGTTCCGAGCCCGTTGATGATCTGAGGAAGGGATCGAGTTTGACAGCGATGGAGTTCTTGCCACTTATGTTAACGAGTGTGTACTGTGCGATTGGGCTGGTCTGGGGGTTCCTGAGATTGATGTTCATTTATCTACACGAGGAGTCGACATATCAAGGTCAGCTGAGCGGCCTTGGTTAGCCATGGGCGGCACGAGAGTATGGTATTAACCGTGGATATAATGTTACATATGATTGGCTACTTTTTGGCAATGTGAACGACTAGAAGGTTCGTCAAGATGTTGAACTGCCCAAAAGGGAGCGAGAAAACACGTACCATCTTCATCGTCAAGGATGTGATCCAGGCCAACCTTTTGACCCCGTGAATGTTTTGCACTGGCACCCCATACAACAGCACTGGGTGGGCAGGCCATCAAGATTTCTCCTGAGAAAATATGACAGGACTTACTACTTCATCTGTTTCGCAATTTCTTTGTGGATGCTGTTGCAGAAATCTTCTACGGAACATTTACCGCGCCGAAGGACGACTGGTTGCGAATAATCTGGAGCCAGCCCCCGGGGTTTGGTATACACACGGACAAGGTCCAGTGTCTCCCACATTTTCGCAATCAGTTCATCGATATTAAGCCATTCGCGGGACGATATCGGAACAGACATAGGAATCTTGTACCTGGACGGAGTTCATGGTAATGGACTTGTCAAATGCAAACAACGTACAAGAGATCAAGTTCCTCGATGGAGATCGCGTCGATCTAGAAACGGTGTTCAGAAAAATATTTTATGCTCATGGGAGTGTTCTGGACCTTGTTCAACACCTAGGCCCCACAATTAGCGGCGAAAAACAACAAAGATCATAGACTCACATAGATGGCCGGAATATAAACTCTGTATATCCAAGGTATGAAGACATTGACTAGTAGAAAGTATTTGGCTCACCTGTTCCCTTCCACTACGTCCACAAGATCATCAGCCGTAGCGTTAGGTTCCCGAATAGCAACGTCAGCATTGCTGATTTTATACTCGCTGAGGATTGCCTTGATCTCGTCATGATCGATATTTGTTAGAGGCACGGTGTTGGTGATTGCAATGCCACCCTTGTCCTTCTTCCGTACAAGGATGGATGGTGGCTTCTTGTTCAATCTGATGCCGAAGCCTTCCAGCTCAGATTCGATGACTTTTTTGTCGCCGAGCGGTTTGAGCACGTCCAGAATGATGAATATAAGGTTACATGTGCGAGCAACTGAGCTCAAGGATCGTTTTCAGTGGTGACGTTGGCCTGAGTGTGGCGAGTTCCGTACCAGCAATGACTACAAACATGATAATAAATTGTAACATGCTTACAAATGAGAAGAGAACGAACACACCTTGGCGACCTCTACCTCTGCCATCGTTAGCACCTTCGATGATACCGGCTGCGTGCACAGATCAGAAACCTTCAACTAGTTCACCATGGCGGACTCACGAAGATCTAGAATTTGTATGGGCGCCCCGTGCACTTTTACTGTACCGGGTACCGTTGTTAGAGTTGTGAAATCAATTTCAGACGCTTCTGAGTGTGTTCCCGTGAGCTTGGACATGAGTGTTGACTAGTCAAGACATTAGACAGGCGTTCGTGTGACACGACCTCTAAAACGCACCTTTCCAACTGAAGGAAAGCCAACGAAACCGACCGACGCAATACCGGTTCTATTTGATATTAGAGGAATTGAATTCGAAGATGCGCATCACGAAAACAAAGTACTGACCTCGCTACATCGAAACCGAGACCACCGCCACCTCCACCGCTGCCACTTGACGGAGAGATGAGCTCTCTCCGTAGCTTGGCGATTTTGGCCTTGAGCTGTCCAAGATGGTAGCTCGTGGCCTTATTTTTTTGGGCTAGGACACAGGTGAGGTTTCCAATTCAATGCGAAATCGAGTGATATAGTACTTTTAGCCTAAAGAATGGTTAGCATGCGAGAGATCTGACAATAAAAGATCGCACCATCTCATCTTCGATTTCCTAAAGCCTTTATTCAGGATTAATAGACAGACAATAGAGATCTGGAACTGACCTTTATTTTCTGTACAGTGGTCATTGTTGGAAGGAGGAAATGATTGTCGGTGTTTGCCGAAGAGATCAATGTTAGTTGTCGTTGTCCAGAGAACCCTCACTTACCTCGCACAACGACTCGGCAAATACCCACTTTCCTTCCCCACTGGCCGCCTCCCTTTGCTGCCCGCCAAACAGCTCATTTCTAGCTTCACGCTCTTTCAACAGACCAACCTTCCCGACCCTCTCGCGACTGGCTGGTTCTGGTCCACTACCCCCATCCTTGAATCCTCTATCTGACCTCAAACATGTGTGGCGGCTCCAAATGGAAACGTGAAAAGGTTGCGGACCATAAGGTAAATAATTCTCACCCGATTCCAATCTCATACCTGTTCTCAACGCCCCATAGTTCGACTTCATTGACACGAGAGAGTTCACTGATAATGGTTTCGTTATGCGAATGAAGTGCGTCGTGTCATCCCTTACAGCTACCAATACTGAGCACTCTTCCAGGTATCTCTGGCTGTATATCATTGTGCTCAAGTCTTTCATGGTCTACATGCTTGATATCTTCTCTGCCGTAACCATGTTGTCCACGGAAGCCTGGTCCAACGAAATCTTCAACCAGTGCAGTAATTTGGACGGCTGTATCTTCATTCCTTTCAAGACCGGCAGATGGCTGTTTGTGGGCTGCATCATCTTTTCCTTCCTTCTGGTATAGGCGCTCATAGTCCTCAACTGGTTCCTCAATTGTTAATACCCATCTTCTTTGCAGCTGGCGTACGAGGCTCGGAAAGCGAAAAAGATCATCGCAAGCAGGGATATTTCTTACGCATTCACAAATGTTATGGCCAACAACTATTATTCCCTTCGTGAGTTATCTTCCCCTTCATAATTTCAATATCATTAAGTTGCCACAGGGTCCTACGATCATTTCTGTTTCTTCGATCATATCAGCAATTCCACCAAGACTAGCGATGACTTTGCTTTCTTCGTCTTCTTTGCCTTCAAAAGTTTGTCCACTGCTTAGTGTTTAATTTTGCGATCATTAATTCCACGCAGGTTGGAAGCGGGTTCTATTGGCAGATGCTCCTCGCCAGACCATCAATGCTCTGACTCTGTATGCCATCTATCTCGTGAAGCGTGACAATCCAGGAAACTGGTACGACATCGGCAAATGGTTCGCAAACAACAAGAGCTTGTCTACCTCCCTTTTGACCGTCACGACCTTCCTTACTGTCTTGGTCTTCGCTGGCTCTTTGCTCCTACTGATTGCAGCCGGCATCTGTTATATCCCTTTACTTTGTCGCATTCAAGGCAACCTAAAGGTACGGAAGGTTCTCGTGGTTCATTATGGTGTAACACTAATCCATCAATCACACAAAGGAATACTGCTGCCACAAGGTTGACAAGGTACACAATGTGCTGTTACACGATGTCAACCGTTTGCTTACTTTGCCCTTCAGCGTATTGGGGCTGTTATCAAGCGTAGGCAGAAGCAGCGTCTGGCTGACGCCGCGAAGCTTGCGCAGAAAGAAGCACAGGGCGACTTCTCTCACTTGAAGAACAAGAAAGGAGAAATGATTGCGAAACCACTTCCCCAACCCACCACTCCCAACCTCCCTGTGGATGATGATCTTGACGATGGGGCCTCCATGAATACTCGTGTCCCAGCACCTAGCACCTATACTCAAGACTATTATCAGTACAACTCTGACAAAAACTCAATCATGACAGGAGAATACCCGCCCCCTATGCCCGCCTATAACCCATATTCCACTCATCATGTGCCGGGCTCCCACACACAATTCCAATCTTCCGCAATGTCTCTTGGTCACGAAGACCACTATCAGCAGCGACAGATGTACGACGATGATAATGAAAGCACCGTCCACCTAGCAGCGGCAGCCGCCCCGTTTTCTCATCACTCTCCCGTTGAGCAGTCAAGGTCTGCTGGTATCCCATACGGCCACCCCGGTCCTGTTGGAGGGAACAATTACGACGCACATGACGTATACCAAGGCCGGGCAGCTTCGACGCAGCCTTCACTCGGTGGATTGGCCTACGAGACTGCGCCAGAATATGCCAGGGGCTCAACACCTGTCTACCCCAGCCATAATTCTGATAACCCCTACGCTGGCTATTCAAGCAACCCAGCGACACCACAAGGGAACCCGCATCAAATGGGCCGAAGAGGGCGCGGTTATGACGAGGAGGGCGGCGGAGGCGGGTACTCCCACGCCATGTAGTAGTTTTTCTTCTCGTTTCCGTTCACTTTTGACACATTATTTGCCTACATCTCATCTTGCGAACTCATAGGACTTGTCTTAACTGAGACTAGGTAGACCCTGCGGGTGCTACGTGTACAACAGATACTTTACTGTTCGCTATAGACCATATCAATCAAGTTCTGAAATCTTGAAGCCAGACTGGAGTGAACACGAAATAAATGTCGTCGATTTAGTGTAAGTATCAATACAAAGCCTTTCAAGAATTAACCTCCAGAAACGAGCATTACGGCCTAGGTGACCTTGCTCCAAACAATCAGACCAATAAGAAGAAGAAGGATCAATATAATGGCGGCGGTGACTATCCTCTGCTTGTACATCCTATAATAGTCAGTCAGAAAAACCTATGAATTGGGATAGGCAGAGCCGTAGAAATGAACAAGGTACACATACGTTCTTATCATTTTCTTTAGAGTATTAGAGGCGCGATCTATTGAAGAGTCTGCAGTATTGAGCTGGAATCAAGGTGTCAGGTACAACTTGAACAAGAACTTGAGAGTATATTTACCGTGCTTCTTGCATGCTCGATCTGTTCTCGTTGTGTCCGTAGATTCATTAAAATATCAGCACCCTGATTCTCAGTTTCCAGAGCAATCCGTTGGGATTCTTGCAGTCGCAGAGTCCCATCCTCAAGCCGCGAAGTGCCGGCAAGCAGTCGCGCGCGGTCACTATTCGTTCCATATGGGTCATCAGATGTAGAAAAGGGTTGGGAGGGGGCGAGCAAGTCCGAGCGGGCGACCTGGGCGCGCTGGTCCTTTAGTAGCTTCTTATACCGCACTAAGTCGGCTTTGGCAGTACGAAGGCGAGTGTGGTATTCTGCGCGTATGGATTGGGGTATGCCTTGCATCTCTATTTCCATTTGTGAAACCTGACACGAGCTGGTCATGAGGAATGATTTGTAAAGGATAGTAGTAGGACAATACCATTTCGTCCGCTTCGTCTAGCTCCATATCCACTCTTCTCAGAGTTGCCTTTCTTTCTTCTGCAATGCAACGTCTTGTCAGAACCAGTGGCGAATGAGCCCAGAACTTGCCTTACCGCCAAGCTCATTGCTATCCTCGCCTTCAAGTCTCTTCCCGATTGTTGCGATGAACTGCTGGAAGTCCTGCTCATAAGAGTCAAAGAGAGCCGTCGGTGCGCTGTTCATGGTGAGCTGTAAGTCGTAGGGTGCGTCCGTATGTCTTCCACCAGGGAGACAATATTGTGTTATAGATGATAGAAATAAGAGCCAAGTCTATATCGCAGTTGTCGGGGCTCATGCCAAATTTAGACATTCGATCCCCGCTTCCTACAACCATGTCGAGCTCTACGTGGGTCGTGTTCTCCCTGTGTTATATGCCTGTATCATGAAATAACTTACTTTTTGAAGAGTGTCACTGTACCTTGACCCCCAGATTCGGGACTGGGTCCTTTTCCCTATCACTCTGGTGATGGTACGTGGCCTCTCACCATTCTTTCCGATATCTCTAACTAGTCGATACAAGATCCTGGTGGGAATCCTCCGGCACTATGTCGTGGTTCTCCTTCAGTCTCCTCCGAAAAAACAGACCCCAGAGGCCATTCGCGAGCAGTACGTAGCGTCGTTTTTTGCCCTTCTTCATTGATTTCACTACAACTTAACAGGCGAGCCCTCATACGGTCACAGGTGCTCCGTGCCACATCTGCCAACTCACCTGCCCCTCCACAATTCTATACATCTATTTCCCAGCATCTATCCCAGGCGTTTGTCGCTGGAACGTACCTCAAAGACGGACCACCAAAGGGCGATGCTCCTGCTGCTGCCCCACCTAATCCCATGGACCCTGCTGCCATGGACGGTATGATGGCAGGCATGAAGACTCAAATGGTGATGATGGTGCCACAAATGGTGATGATGGGCTGGATTAACTTCTTCTTCCAAGGCTTCGTGTTGAGTGCGTATTCCTTCCTCAAGTGTCATGTTGTCACTGACGGACGCACTGCTGTTCAGTCAAGCTACCTTTCCCTTTGACGCTCGGGTTCAAATCCATGCTGCAGCGCGGAATTGAAACCCCTGACATGGACGTGCGATGGGTGTCCTCTCTGTCGTGGTACTTTCTCAATTTCTTCGGTCTTAACGGGCTGTATCGTCTCATTCTTGGAAGCGACAACTGTGAGCTATAACAGCGTCTCGAATTCCACCCACGATGCTCACGACATCCTAGCGGCTGATTCTTCACGCGATATGACCGCGTCTCCGTTCGCTGCAGCTGGAGCAGCGGCACCTGGGGCACCACAAGATTTCAATAAACTGTTCAAAGTGGAGCGAGATAATCTCGAGTTTTCACAAGGTCTTTATTCATGGGTTGGCGCTGAGGTAGAGGATCGAGTGTTGCGCAAGTACGGGAAACTACCGCCTGCGTAAAAGACAAGCGAATAGAACACATTTATTCGAGACCTTGCTGCATGCCGTACGATGGACACGCATGATTAAAAGGTTGAGTAGCTACATCTGTGAATACATAAGTACACCCAACAACCACAGGCGAATAAGATTGACATCGCCGTTGAGCGCCTTTGCGTGTAATAATTGCAGGGGCCAATAAAGAAAGAGAAAACAAGATACGCGTTGCACAACCGAGGAAGTAACCGTTCATCTTTTCCATTAGACCAAACCATCGTACAGTGACAATGCCTGACAAGGAATCAGAATCGACCGAAGCGCGTCAATGCATATGAGACCCACCTGCACAATCGTCGGATCCTGTTTGCTGCCTTCAACGAACTCATCGAATGTTAGTTTTGCATCTTTGTCCCTGTCCATATTCCGGAAGATCTTGTCCACGCGCTAGAAAAGTAAGCACAAGTCAAACGTTTGAAGCCATGCAGTAAGCGTCTGGACCAGCCTTCTCGGGAGTATCCTCGTCTGCGGGCAGCTTGACCATCTCTCCAGTCATCTTGTATATAGACTGCACGATCTGGAGCATCTCGTCGTATGTGATTGTGCCATCCTTGTCAATGTCATACAGTTGGAAGGCCCCTACGTCAATGATGGGAAAGTCAGGGCAAGAACGCGCTTAGATCAAGTGGCCACAGACATTTAAGTTTCTCCTCTAGTCGGCCGCGGCTAGTGACGCTGAGAGCGCAGATGAACTCGGTAAAGTCGATGGTTCCACTCTTGTCGCCATCAAAGACATTAAAGACATAATCTGCAAAGTCGCCGGGATCGCCAAACGGGAAGAACTGTTTGTATATACGGCCAAACTCTTCCTTGTTGAGGTGGCCCGATGGACAGTCTTTACGGAAGCCCTTGTACCTGCGATGGATTGAGGAAAGCGAGAAATGATTGCTAAATAAGTATACCATTGCTGCAACTCCTTCTTATCGACTGCATTGATGTTTATGAAGAGATCTGGCGATGTAGGGAACGAAACGCACAGTATGTATTCTTCTGTAGGTTAGCGAGCTCGTCCGGGGTGAGTTTACTCTGAGATTTGCCCATGATATTAGAAAGGAAGAGATAGATGACAGGGCATGTGGCCAAGCGAAGGCTATGCAGTCGAGTCTAATCGGGAATCTCTGGGCATCACCTGCCATCTTCGGCGACCTGAGCCGTGCAGCGTGGTCGCTGGTGGGCATGAGGAGCGACTAAAGGAGGCCATTGGTCGGCTCGTGGCCGCAACGAGTATATAAGAACTAGCAAGGCGTAAGAGATAATCATTCGAGCCCCCATAGTCGTCTGGCAGAGTCATGGCTTACCGACCGATCACCAACGCAGGCAGGGAACCACATGCTGATCCTCTCAAAGTCCTTTCCCAACTACAAACACGTTGAAACTTCCTTCCTTCCTCCCACTACAAGTATGTGCTACGCTCACGGCTCTATTGACCAGGCCGTCAATGTCTGCCCAATGTGCAAGGTTTTCTTCCATCCAAGGTACGTCTTCACTTTCAGCCCGCCACACAGACCTAGCACCCACCAACTCTTTGCAGATGCCCTCATCTCCGGGACGTCTGTCGTAACCGTGCACTCCACCCACGTATTGACGTCTCTTATCTAAAGAACGCGGAAGGTAACCAGACTGCCCCTCAGATCATATGAGGGAATGCTCAATTACTCGAGCAGTCGATTCGTTCAACGGTTGCGGCTACTGCAAAGTTTGTTTCCCGTTATTCGGTCTACTATCTGGCTCATTGTCATTCGCAGTGGGCACGTTCCAATATCTATCCAAAGCAAGCCTCTTTCGCAAATCCTGGGTGGCCTGGGTGTTGCAGAGCACCTACGCCTGCGGAGCACAAGTTGATCCAGCCTGCAGATTGGAGATCTGTCAGCATTGTGCACCAAGTGCCCATACCACCTGAAATCAAGGCTGCTTTGGAAAGCCTTGGAACCAGAGGAAGCCCCATTCCTGGCGGCATCGGACGTGCGAGCACCATCAAGGGCAACCCTTCGGCTGACCGCAAATCAAGTGCTAGTCCATCACGTTCGGCTTCCTTGTCGAGGTCTGCAGCCCCTACCAAGCAACGTACGAGCAGCCCCAAGCAAGCACACACTCCAATCGGGAGCAATCTGTCTCGTAGTTCCAGCTCGGTCGCTGTGTCCACCTCTGTTCCAACTACATCCACCATGGAACAGCTTCAGACCCAGCGCCGGCAGAGTGCAGAGCGACGTATCGAAGGCACACGTTCCTCGCACTCGTCCCCGAAGCGTAATAATGTGGATCTGGATGCTGCTTTACCTCCGCGACGTAGTAGTTCTGCTCACAAAGGGCCATTAGTCACCGCATCGTCATCGTCCGTTTCCCTGTCAAAGGTGTCAGTGGAAGGGCGGTCTCCTCCTAACCAGACATCTACCCGTGCGAGTCGTCGCTCCTCAATCTCGGACTCGAAAGACACGCCTCCCATAAAGGCGTCTCTCCCTATTGCCCCGCGCGTTACAGAACGGCCCTCGTCCTTTGTTACACCTCGATCGGCCAAGAAAGGCGATCTTTCCAGCGCGTCAAGTAGCAGCGGCAGTGACGGCACCGGCTCGATGACCGATAGCACCGTAACTTCTGATGGAGGGTTCACGGACTACCTGTCCGACGAATCCGAGGCAGAGCTTCAAAGACAGGCTGAAGCCCGTGCCGCCCTGCTAGCTCAGAATCAGGCCGAGGAGCTCGAGTTCAAAGCTGCTCGTCAGCAGCTCGCTCACATTGACTTGCGACCTCCCAAGACGTGGAATCCCACTAACATCACTAACAACACGACGCCTCGTAGAGCTGTGTAATACCTATTCATGATCATACCCCCCAACGGATCTGAAGGATGGCCATCGGATGGACCTCTGTTTAGTACTAGTTTTGATCTGCCACTGATCTCTCTGTATATCTTCGTTCTCGTATCCTGTCATTCTAGTTTTCTGTACTGTTATCTTGTATCCAACAGCTTCTTGAGCAACTGTATACTGTATCTGCACAAAGATTGTACATGGTACGAACCAACTTTTGCACAAAACTAAACAGGCTTTCAGATCGGCTGGTTCAGACCCTCTGCTCTTCGCGTCCGTCGCCTCGACCTGCCTCGGTATTGTCGCCGCTTCCCCATCTACAACGACCGAACCCCGGCCGCTACTGCAACAGATGTTTGGAGAGGTGGCCTCTCTTGACAACACGACGGTGACAGTGTAAGGGGCTAAAAGACTGGTCAGGTCGCTTCTGAATGTATCACTGATTACCCTGGTCGGGCAGTGGACATAAATGATCTCTTTGAGGCCGCCTCGGAGAAAGGAAAAGACATCGAAGCCCGAATGAGTCCAAATTGGCCATGATAATGGTGTGCGGCCATGAGTTTTTCCATTTCTCGCACCCTGGCGCGTGCGTGCGCGAAAGACCTTGAGGGTCTCTGTAGTGTAGACCCGAATGGAGGAGCAGGTTTTTCATTGAGCACAACCATACTCGGTATGGGGTGGCGCGAAGGATGTGTGTTACGAGTGAGGCTGAGATACGGTGCCTTTGCGTACTTTCCCTGCACATTTAAATGTACGAGAAAGTTAGACATGGTAAGTGTAACAGGCTTGAATGTTGTGAGTTCTCTAGAGTTGGTACTACAGCAACAGGTGAACATCAATGAGGAATGGAAGTACTTGCAATGGCATACAATGTACTGAACGCACGTCCTGATAAGCTGAAGTCAGCTGCAACCGATTTCTCTGGTGGAAGATCTCAGCTTATGTCTGCTCCACTCAATCTTCTGCATGTGCTAGTGGCCATTGATTGAAGGAGCAATGTTTCTTGGCCCCGATGTATAGGAACAGAGTCTCGAATCATGCAAGAGTTCGTACTCCAAATAGAATAGCCGACCCGTTAAGAGCTATGAAGCTTGAACTTTCAGGGAAAACTTGGATTGTTATAGTCAGTGGCGAGCTATCTTTGACGGCGCGAAATGTTCTCCTCTTGAAAACCTGCAAGTGGGCCAGGTAGAAGGCAGAACACGACTTGAGCAAAACATCTTGGTCGTACGTGTCTAAACACCGGCACTACAGCACCACGTTGTGTCAGTATCCCGTGTCGCCTAATTGGGACAAACGGCCATGAGCCTCCCCTCCTCGTCCTCGTCTCCTCTTCTTCCTCTCGTCTCATGAATCTTGGACGCCATTCCATCACTGCGACTGCCCCCGTTCACATCTTCGACGCCCGTTTTGATCCTGATTGCCAGATTTTCACGACATCAACTCCTGCTGGATTTGCAGTCTATCGGACATACCCACTAAAGCTCCTTCGGACGCGTGGTACTGCAGGTCTACCATTCTTCGTTAGTAATCATTACTGAGATTGGTACACCTTAGAACTTTCAGGCGGAACTCTCACTGCGGTAGTCCCGTTCCATACATCGAACATTATCTTCCTTGTTGGTGGTGGTCGTAGCCCTCTATACCCTCCAAACAAAGTTGTCTTTTGGGATGATGCCCTTGGGACGGAGGTTGCGGAACTAGAGTTTAGAGAGCGTGTTCGAGGTCTGGCCTGCCGACGCGGTTGGCTCGCCGTCGCCCTTCGGCGCAGAGTGGTCGTGTTCCAGATCGGGGAACAGGTAACACGATATGCAGAATGGGACACATGCGATAACCCTAAAGGTGCGATTATCACCACCCTCTCTATTTTAGGGCAGATATGCCTAAGTATGTTGCCTAGGTCTACTTGCAATGGCAACTGCTGGATATTCGACTCTTTTGACGATCGCTGGACGCCAGCTTGGCCATGTACAACTAGTTCATCTACCCCCATGTGCTCCACCAACACCAACTGGGCCACCACCCTCGTCACCGCCACGGAAGCCTCCACCCCCCCCTGCTAAACATCCTGTTTCAATCATAGCTGCTCATACGACGGCTTTGACCACGTTATCGGTGCCTGCTTCTGGCCGCTTACTCGCTACAACGTCATCCCGAGGAACTTTGGTAAGGGTCTGGGATTCAATGTCTGGAAAACTTGTGCGAGAATTTCGAAGAGGAACAGATAAAGCAGATATCTACGGTGTGGCCTTTCGACCTGATGAGCAGGAGCTCTGTGTCTGGAGTGATAAAGGCACTGTTCATGTCTTTACTCTGGTTGCCTCCGGACCAACGTAAGCCGTTGTCACACATCGTATACCTGAGACTCAATGTCCATCGACCCAGAAATCGACAATCCACCTTCTCTCCGTTAACCCCATTTCTTCCTCTGCCCAAGTATTTTGACTCCGAATGGTCGTATGCTCAATATCGGATACCCACACAATCATCACACATAACATTATCCGCGCCTGCTTCCCGCTCGCCGACGGCGGATGTCCCAGATGAAGAACGATGCGTCGTTGGATGGATTGAAGTGACTTCGTCGACTGAGTCGGTGGCAGGGAAACCTACAGAGTATCAGCTCATTGCCTTGACTTATGCTGGTGGCTGGTATCGGTTATCCTTGCCGCAACGTGGATCTTCTTCCTCTCGGTCATCGTCCCCAGCTATTGCAATCTCTAGCTCACCTCCCCGAGTGTCAGCTGCACAACACCGAACGTCTAGCGCTTCATCCGTCGCCGGTCGTGATAAAGGCAAGGAAAAGGAGCAAGAGAAGGAAGGAAAGGAGAGCCGAGAATGCGCTCTGCAAGAGTTTAGAAGGTTCGGACGTTGGGATGGGTGGGGTTAAGGGTTGTGCCAAGTTTTCTCGATCTGAGTCTGTTACTTCCTGTTCCCTCGCACACCTCTCCTTCATCACGCATGCTCCACTCGCACTGTTCTGACTGTATACTCTCACTGTACACATATCATACCTTACTAGACGATTCTATATTTCTCGAAAGTGTGACCAGACGCGTCGCAACGTGTGACAGCCAACCTTGGACCAATCTACTAGTATCATCTAGTAAAAGTATGGAGAACCCACACGCCGAAAGACAGGCGATCTTGCTTGAACGAATCCTGAAAAATACTGTGAGGAGAAATCCTTGACTTGCGACCCTAAGTGACTTACCTGGTTACCAGTCGAAATGTACCGAGATGGTGCTCGAACTCAACCATTGTATGGAGGTGTGTTGGTATCAATCCTTGTTTTCTTGGTGAATTGACTTGTAGTATAGGAGATCTTACGCGCCAACGCGTATGTTAAAACAGCAGCAGATTTGGCGACTAAATATCGGAAGAATGTGCAGTATAACTTGGAAGCAACGAGGGAGAATGGTTTGAACGTACCAAATTCATGACATTGAGATCATGATCTTCACACGCCGGATTACTCTGTACTACCATCTTGAACGAGTCGGTCATTTTTACCTTAGAGACTCAGCGGTTTCATCATCCATATAACTGTTTCCGCCGTATCATCACAAGACAGAACGAGCCCATGTCTATCGTGCAACCTACCAGGCCCTATTCATCTCATTGTGGTTACTGTTCTCCGCCTGGCGAACGAAGTTTGGACGAATCCAGTCATCACACAGCAAGTTTGTCTGCGTTGAGGCTGTCATGCGGTGTGCGTCCATAACAGAAACAGACTTCTTCACGGTGTACTAGATATCTATTGTAGATATACCAGGGCATGATAGACCGTGGATGGCGCCGTTCGGGTTCGTCAAATAACTCTTTCGCCCGACTAGTTCTAACCGAGGCTAAACTCAGGAACTTTCTGCTATAAGCCTGACATGAGAATAACTTGCTGTCCACAGTACACTATAAGGTTCCAGCTTTCTTGGGGTCACCCACAGCACTTTGATGAACAGACATCTTTCAGGCTGGAAACGACGAAATTCAAAGCCTCGAGAAGTCAAAGAAAACTTGTCAATCGGTCAGTGTGACCCAATCTATCATAGTGATGCATCTTATACTGGCTCAAAACACTCAGATGGAATCGTTTTGTGATTGCGGGCCATGAGGAACATATGGACATGGAACCTGAGGCGTATTACCCCCATTCCCATGCCTTTTATACTTGACTGATTTTGACTGATCGTCCAAAGGGCCAAGAAATCCAATAAACATTCGAAAGCTCCACCGTTTTCCCTCTGCGAAACGATTCATGCCTCAGAGAGCGAGTTTATTGAAGAAACAACATCAGCCCTGTATACTTTCGAGGTGAACTCTGTTGTATCTCCGACTCCTCCAAAGACATCGCTGATCACACTGCTAGACCAGCATCGAACCATCTTCCTTCACTGAAGAGAAATATGCTCTGTTTCAAAAATACCAAAGAAACATTCACAATGACACATCGACGCCTTCTGGCTTTGAGCGCTTCCTCGTGGAAACACCACTCCTAGTGAATACTACTTACCAGAATCAACAAACTCTACTAACCTCATGAAGGAGGAACCTATCCGTTATGCATCCATACCGCCGCCTCATCTGCCTCAGAAATACGGTTCTTATCACCAAATGTACAGGCTAGACGGAAAACTGATCGCCATGGGTGTTATTGACATCCTTCCTCACTGCGTTTCGAGCGTCTATTTCATGTATGATGATACTTGGGAAAAGTTTTCACTCGGAAAGGTGAGTGTTCTATGCCATGGTGTAATCTCTCATTCATGAGGACTATGAGATAGTTGAGCGCGTTACGGGAGATATCTCTTGTTCTTGAAATGCATGACGCGGGTGCGCCTGGAATGGAATTTTTGTACATGGGTCAGTTTCAGTTGTACCTCTATCTGTCCGAAGATGTAACGTGGTCATGGGTGTTCATAGGTTATTATATTCATGATTGCCAGAAAATGCGGTACAAATCACAGTATATGCCTTCTTATTTGGCAGATCCCGTGAGTTAAACAAACCTGTTTACGACGAGAGCTCGCCCTGATAAGTCGTACCAAAGGAGACGTACGAGTGGCATCCATTATCGCAATGTCTACCTCTTCTCGATCAGTATAAATATGCTTCCTTTTCGCAACCCGACCTTTCACGCAGTGATCTCTGGGATCAAGGTATTCCGCTACACGCCGTATGTTTATCTTTCTCATTCATTCGTGGCGCCATTTTAGAAAAACCGCCACCCATCAAACAAGACGACCTTGACGAGATACTGGTGATCTCTGGCGTCAGAGGAAACCAACTATTAACAATGCCCCTGATTGTCCGTCTTAAGTTTTATCTTGATGGCTTATCCTGCTCAGCTTGTCGTTTCCTCTAGACATCATCTTACTGGGTCGACGATAGCTCACGCGATGCGATTCTAACGTATATTCATGGAGTGGGAGTAGATATAGCCAAGAATGTGGTCATTGTCTTCTAGCGAGGCGTAATGTCAACGTAATATTGCACAGCTCCACGCCTGCGTAATTCCGGTAAGATAGTTAATAATTGAGATTGAGCAAAGAGTGTGAGATTGCCATTCAACTTGTAGTCACCGGGCCGTGTGACCCGCATCAGATCACAATTTTTTTTGCCACTTCAGCCTCTGAGTCCTCCTTCAGCAACTAAAATAGGCAAAAGCCACCCTCATAATACAAATGGTATGTCAACTACTTTTAGGGTCAAATGCATGCATTCTTATCGACCGCAAGCTTCGTCGCCAAATTAGAGAGAGGCGCCAATATGTATATGCGAAATCTCAAGAAGCCCAAGAGCGGCAAACCTTCGAGCGGAAACAACAGCTAAAGGATGCACTGGCGAGCGGAAAATCTCTTCCTACGGAGCTGAAAAAGGATGCGAAGAACTTGGGAAAAGATTTGGCTTTCGATGATGCCCAGGAAGGTGAGTCTGTCGGTGTGTTCTTCGATCTCAGTTTTCGATCATCCTCCTACCAGAGCCTACGACACATATCGACAATGAATACTCTCGTGCTGGTATACAGGACCCGAAGATTGTTATCACTACCTCCCGCGATCCGAGTTCCAAACTCTTGCAGTTCACCAAGGTGAGTGTTCGATGTGCAGGAGTTCAGAACAAGCGTTATTCGGATATTCCAGGAAATGCGACTCGTGTTCCCTAACTCCCATCGAATAAATCGCGGAAACTATGTCGTGAAAGAGCTCGCCGAAGCGTGCAGAGCTAACGATGTGACCGATTTGATAGTTTTACATGAACATCGAGGCGTTCCTGGTGAGTGCCATATTCTCCTGCCAGCTGAATAAGACGTGAATGGTTTATAGACGCAATGATTGTCTCTCATTTTCCTCACGGCCCAACCGTATATTTTACATTGAACAATGTCTCCCTTCGGCACGACATTGGAACCTACAAAAACTCCACTGTTTCCGAACAATACCCCCACATCATCTTTGAAAATTTTACATCGCCGCTGGGTCAACGCGTTCGAGACGTTCTCAAATACTTGTTTCCTGTTCCCAAGGAAGATAGTAAACGTGTCATGACGTTTGCGAATGAGGACGATTTCATATCGTTCCGGTACGTCCCACTCCGCTCTATTGCTGACGTTTTTAACCTTCTTCAGGCACCATGTATTTGTCAAAATACCACGGCAGGTACAACTCGCTGAGGTTGGCCCCCGTTTCGAAATGAAGCGTAAGTCCTGTCAGCTTCGTCAACGGGCATTAGAGTGATTGTTTATTTAGCGTATGAAATTCGACAAGGTACCATCGAACAAAATGAGGCCGAGCGAGAATGGGTGCTTGCTCACTATGCTCGCACTGCGAAAAAGCGAACTGTTTTGGGGGGTCCTGCGGGAGCATCTGAACCACCCGCAAAAAAATCAAGAAGATAATTTTCGAGATAATTTCAAGCCGTCGGCTTGTTGCTCACGGGTTTTGGCTTTCCCATCGTATGGTTCTCGCTTGAAGGTTTTTTGCGACACATATGCTCCTCTGCCACGCCTGCCCTATCATTTCTCCGAAAGGATTACAGGATCATCAAGGGTACCAAGCGGTCAGAAGTTGGCATGCAGATTGACGTCTTGAGGCATAAGGTTTTGAGGCTTCAAGTCTTTTGTTGTAGCAGCACACATATACGAGCCACTATAAGTGTGTGCGTCATATTGGCACTCGTAACATGGGTGTCTAATTGTACTTTAATCCACTGTAAGGCCCTTGTCGAGCTCTGCGAAGCCCTCGAAGAGAGATGAAAAGAGATCAATCGCGTTCTGGACATCATGGGATCCGGCTGTTTCTCTGATAGAATGCATCGACAGCATAGCATTTCCAACATCAACGGTTCTGACGCCAATCTTGGACAACATGGGCCCAACGGTGGAGCCACAGGCCCTAGTGGCATCGATGAGTTACAGTTGTACATATCAAGACTAAATCGAGACGTACATGTCGTTCCGGACCTCAAATTCCTGCACTTGTCCACCCTTACGCTCGACTAACTGTTTCACAATAAAAGTGGTAACAGCGTCACTGGCGTATCTCTGCTTCGCGTTGGTCTTGACCACTATACCGCCATTCATTCTTGGTTTATGGTTATCTTCGTGCTTGGACGTATAATTGGGATGAACGGCATGTCCCATGTCAGCGGAAATAAGGAAGGAACGAGCTATAGACTGAGCCAGAGACGCTGGCGTAGGTGATAGTCGATTGAGGAGGGAAGGAATGAGACTTGATTCTGCACCACTGGTTGAGACGCTGCCTATTTCTTCGTGATTGAAGAGAGCTATGCAATTGACGTTGCCCTCAAGGGTTGGGAATACATGTGCTGAGGATGTTTCAGCGATTGCCTCGACCGCACAGAACCTAGGGGCCAGTCAAGACGGCACTGTTGGGCAAAAAGAGAGCTCACGATGATACAAGGTTGTCCATACGGGAGCTGAAAATAAATTCACTGTTCAATCCCCCAAGGGCAGCAGGCTGCGTGTCGAACAACGACCTGAGGGAATGTTGTCAAGGACAGAGCTTAGAAGAAGTCGTGGTAAAACGTACAACTCGAAATCGTGAATTTCTTCTGGGACGATCGAAAGCTCGCCAGCTAATAACGATAACAACTCAGAATGGTGGTTGGCCTGAATGCTTGATGCCTTCTGCTGTGTGTCTGACTTTCCAGCATCGTTCTTGTCTTGCGTTGCATTGAGCTGGCTTTCAAGTAATCCGAGGATTGGTACAAACTCCGTCTCTTGATTAAACTTGAAGCTATCGTTGATGTTCCTGTCAACTATCGAGAGAAATTAGGTCAATAAAGTCACGAAATTCTCCCCCGTATATCTACTTACGGTGAATGGCGAGAGTCGGGATGCGCAAGAGCGGTCTGTCGATTTTCAGCAGCTTCGACTTAAAACCTCCACCTTGCTCTTTAATGACCACGCGCCCAGCCACAGAAAGGTCACGGTCCAACCAGGAGTGCCATATTCCACCGCCGTATGTTTCGACCCCAACCTGTAGATATCCTGCGTTGGTGCGTTTTGAGATAGGGCGAACCTAGTTGGTGTCCAAACTAAGATGTCTATCAAAGACCTCAGAATAAAAGCAGTTCTTACTTTGAGGTTGGGGCTGTCGACATGAGTAGCAACGATGCTAATCCCTGCACCATGTTTCCATTTGGCAGGAAGGGTGAACGCTACAAGTGATGCCTGATTTCTGATCACGATTGAGGATGGTGACGTCGATGGCCAGGTACGAATTCACCTCGTGAAATAATATTTACCCCCAGGTTTGATATCTTTCTCCCAGTCGTCCTTCTCGTGGACCTTGGAAGACAGAGATCTGAGTATCGATGAAAGTCAAGATCGATGGATAAGGAGACATACTTTTTGGAAGCCAGCCTTCTTTAAACGAGAAGCTGCATTGTCTACAGCATGGAAGGGAGTTGGAGAGGCATTGACAAACTTGACAAACTTGAGAGCGGCTTCGGGGCTGTTTGGGTAGAGCATCATGGTCGAGAGAGATCTTCCCAGAAGTCTGGACGTTCTAAATACTGTCTTCGCAGTTCGGCACGGATGGACGTACATATGGTCGAGGGTCACGTGTCTCTTGATATTTTCTGCTCTCGCCGTCATCGACGACTGGGACCCAGATGGTGAAGACGTACAGCAAGCACGTCCCAGGAACTGTTCGTTCATCAAACGGACCCCTTCTTATGCTCGACTGACTCATCTTGCAGGCTTTTGGCTTGGTCTGTAGCCCATCGTCTAATTCGCAATATGATGGTAAATTTGCCTATGTTCCTGCCTTGGAGGATGTTTTGGTGTGGGATGTGAAAAAAGGAACAATGGTCAGTTTACGCGCACGTTATGCATACAATAGCTTTAACACCATGTAGGTCGCCATGTGGCACGAAATAAGTCATATTGCAGAGGTTACTGCAATTCTGCAGTCCCCCAGAAAGGACATCTTCGCTGTTGGCTATATCGATGGATCTATTCGTCTCTGGAACTCTGGAAGCAAGACTGTCGTTTCAACCTTCAATGGACACAAGAAGTCCATTACCGCACTCGCCTTCGATGAGCAAGGAACACGACTCGCATCAGGATCGCAAGACACTGAGCTCATCATATGGGATATTGTCGCAGAAGCTGGACTATTTCGGTAAGTCAATGCAACCAGTTCTTGACACAAAGCTCATGTTTTCTCATACTAGTCTTCGTGGACATCGGGATCAGATTACAGCCATCCATTTTATCACCCTCGCAGATCTTCCCTCCACTTCAACCACCTCCGCGTCAGGGCTCCTGCTCACTTCCTCAAAAGACACATTCTTGAAGCTGTGGGACCTTTCAACGCAGCACTGCGTTCAGACAGTCGTTGCTCATCGCTCTGAAATATGGACTATGGGTGTGAACCCAGAACAAGACCTGATTTTCACCGGTAGTGGCGAGGGAGAGTTGAAAGCGTGGCGACTTGATCGTGACGCGTTAGCAAATGGCCTACGAGAGACTGAGACTGGCGATGTCTGTTTAGCATATTCTTGGCTACGACAAATACTGACCATCAACTATTCTTTAGGTTGCGAAAATCATCCATCCCGTTTCTTCACTACCCCTTGCATCTCGTCATAGGGTATCACAAGTTGCGTTTCATCCGACGCAGTCATATTTAGCTGTCCAATCCCACGACCGTTCTGTCGAAATTTTCAGGATTCGTTCTGAGGAGGAGGTGCGGAAGAAACAAGCAAGGAGGAAGAAGCGAGCAAAGGAAAAGAAGGCGAAGGATAAAAGTCAGAACAGGAAAGATGAAAATGGGGACGACGACGGCGACGACGACAGCGATAGCGAAGAAGTCAAATTGGTCGATCTTTTCACCCCTTATCTTGTCGTCCGTGCCAATGGAAAAATAAGGTCTTTTGATTTTGGAGGAGAGATGTCATCAAAGGGTACTTTGCAGGTCGGTTTCTTACCATATCTTGTCTTTAAATCTGTTGACACGTCGATTTTGAAGATAATGACTGCCCTGGCCTCAAATGCTATCGAAGTGTATAATATCCCCCAACCAACAAAGTCTAAGGATGCGCCAGAAGCTGTCCGTGCCTTCTCTGTTGATCTCCCTGGCCACAGGACGGATGTGCGGACGCTGTCACTGAGCTCTGATGACGAGATTCTGGCATCCGCCTCCAATGGTATTATTGCCCTTATACCCAGTCGCTTCTTGCTATTTTCTAACTGAAACCAGGTTCTCTGAAAATTTGGAACATGAAAACGAATGCTTGTATCAGGACAATAGATTGCGGCTATGCCATCAGCAGCACTTTCTTGCCTGGTGATCGCCATGTCAGTGCCCTATTATACCCTCGATCAAAAGCTAACGTTTTTCTCAAAGGTCGCCATCGGCACCAAAAGCGGAGAAATCCTCATCTACGACCTTGCGTCATCGTCGCTGATAGAGAAAATACAGGCACACACCGCCACCGTTTGGTCGTTGCATGTCAGAGCCGATCAGCAAGCACTCGCCAGTGGTAGTGCTGATAAGGACGTGAAGTTCTGGGAATTTGCTCGTAAAGATTCGACTGGCGATGGCGTAGGCTTTTTTCAATCGCCTCCAATTATCTCCCACCTGACATCAGCTTCAGACGCAAAATGGAAAACTTTTGACATTGGTACATACTCGGACATTGAAAATGACTGACGACGTCCTCGCTGTCAAGTATAGCCCGAATGGGAAATTTTTGGCTGTTTCACTCCTCGATTCGACTGTGAAAGTCTTTTATCAAGATTCCCTCAAATTTTTCCTCTCTTTGTATGGACACAAGGTATGTCGAAATGTTGAATGGTGGCCACTCTATAATGATGTTTGGACAGCTCCCGGTGCTATCAATGGACATCTCTGACGACTCCAAACTTATTGTAACCTGTTCTGCTGATAAAAACGTCAAGATCTGGGGCCTTGATTTCGGTGACTGCCACAAATCGATATTCGCCCATGACGAAAGCGTGATGCAGGTCGCGTTTGAAAAAGATTCACATTACTTCTGGACCGTTGGCAAGGACAAGCTGTTGAAATACTGGGATGGTGACAAGGTAGTTCAACCACATCGGCAATGACCTGCATCAATTTAACTTTAGTCCCTCTAGTTCGAACACATTCAGAACTTGAGAGGCCACCACGGTGAGATCTGGGCTCTAGTGCTCAGCCACCATGGCAAATTTGTCGTCACCGGCTCCCACGACAAGTCTATTCGCGTTTGGGACAAAGACGAAGACGAGCAGGTGCATTTTGACCATACCTCTTATCTAAAACACGACAGCTGATGGTCCAACAGATCTTCCTCGAAGAAGAACGCGAACGAGAACTTGAGATGGTTTATGAAAATGGAATCGCGGAATCGTTGAACCGCAACGAAGCAACTGTTGGGAGCGGCGTAAATGGTGCTCCCGTTGACACCACCACTCAGGCGGAAGTGTCCACGGTCACTAAGCAAACCACAGAAACTCTGATGGCTGGAGAGCGCATTATGGAGGCCCTTGACTTGGCGGACAAGGAACGCGCGATATTCCAGGCATATGAAGATGATATGGCTAAATTGCCGGAAGACAGCCCCATGCGATTGCAGCCTCCACCAAGAAACCAACTGCTTATGCAACTGGACAAGACTCCAGATGAGTATGTTCTGTGGGTCGTCGAGAAAGTCCGCAGTGCCGCTTTGCATGACGCTTTGTTGGTTCTTCCGTTTGGAAAGGTTGTTTCATTTATGAGCTACCTCAACATATGGGCTCAAAAGGTGTGTAAAAATCGGCCCTTCCATGGTTTGCCTCACCCTGAATCCGTTTCCAGGAATTAAATATTCCACTGGTATCACAAATCATCTTCTTCCTGTTAAAAACGCATCATCACCAGATCGTCGCAAATCGTGTGATGCGCACTGCTCTTATCCCATTGCGAAAACATCTTCGTTCTGCGCTTCAACGACAAAAGGATATACTTGGATACAACCTTGCTGCGCTGCAATATATTCGGAGACGTAACGACGCCGACCGTACAGCTCAGTTCTACGAAGAGGAGGGCATGGATGAAGAAAAAGTACGTGCAAGAATAGCGGAAGGGAAGAAGCGGAAGAGAGTGGATATCAAGGTGTAGCCATATGAGGCCATAGTAGTATTTGATTACAGGTACAATGAACGATACTATTGTTACAAGCTTTGTCGATGTGTTTTTCCAGGTATCTGATTACGCGTGGTGCTTTGGGCCCCACAAGTCTTCCCGCCTGAGGGACCAGTTTAGCTTTGGTTTCTCAGGAAAGCATATCAAGACGCTGACCATTCTTTAGGTGGTGTTGCTCGTCTCAGCTGGACGGTCAACTTTCCTTGGTCCCATTGAGCGAGTGCAGCAAAAGCGGCGCGGGTGAGGTCGATGTGATGGGAACCTGGCGTGCATCCCGCACAGCTGTCCACGACTCGAACGAATACGCATTTCTTAGGACCATTGCACACTAGGTAGAGTCAGAAATTGAACGCGAAACCTTGTGGCACGACTCACACTCAAGGAAGTCAAAACACTTTGGGCGATCATGCCAGCCGTGAAGGGTTGTGGCACAGGCAAATGACTTGTCCTGTGGAATGGAAGTTAGCATATAGCTACCTGCTCGGTCTCGATTGGGACACAAACCGTTGGGGCCCAATTGCCTTGTGCCCAACAGCTAGGATTCAAGAGATCGTGGCCAGTGTACCTTTATATAAGCAAACGCGTATCAAGTCTCTGGATGTCGGCGTGGCATGTAAGTCTTACCAAGTAATGGTGACTGGATTTGATTTCCCAATCGCTTTCATCCCGTCCCACACATGAGATATTACTCCCGTAATGGAATCACCCAGACTCGTTACGGCTCTTTTGTCGGGCGAGCGATGGTTGGCGGAGGTGGCGTTGCTACGGTATTTGTACGAAAGATCAGTTGCTTCCATGGCCTGCCAGCCATCGCGTGGGTCGAATTTGTACTCGCTTCCAAGCGAATGTGCCGGATAGTTTTTCTGGGCAGTTGCGGCGGCCAACGTAAAAACTGGAATGGCGAAGAAAAAGGCGATGAACGAGAATGAGCGAGGGTAGAGCTTGACCATAATTGTGAGACAAAGGAGTGGAAAGTCTGTATGTCGACGGGCAGGCTATGTGGAGGACGAGAAGTTGAAGACGCGTCGGTCGGCAATTCGCTATCGATCACTCCAAGTCACGTTGTCGTGTTAACCGGCAACATTGTTGCAGTGATTATTTCTTATTTACACACCTATATAGGTTTGACAAACGGTATTCGTCCATTCTTCTATGTTGCGTTGTACATAGCATGCAGGAAGATGCCGCCGTCTAAAGAAGGTCACCGGCCCCTATTTACTAGGCACAGAATTATGATCTGAAAGTGATCGCAAGACCTGACCGTGACGTATGTCCGGATCCGAAGCAGTTACCAACCACCGGTTCGGTCGGACCGACCGAACGAGAAATCTGACCCTTGACTCTTACCACGCACTTCACTGCTGGCTGTGAAGTCATTTTACTTTTCGAATGCCTGCAGAACCTTCATATCTTGCCCACGGAGTAAACCGCCGTGTATCACGCAAGCCAACAAGTGAAGATGAGATCGATATTAGACGGGCAAGAGGAGAAGTACGTCCATGATCCCATTTCTTATGTATCAACTAATTGAGTTACACAGATATCGTGTGCAGAGTGTCGAAGGTATGGCACTTTTCTTCCTGTCTCTTCTAATTGACTCAAAACAGAGCTTCAATGCTAGACTTAAATTGAAATGTGACAAAAAATTACCCTGTGGATCTTGCAGTAAGTTGCGACTGCATTGCGGTGAAACCTCCCAATCTCCCTTCTTTCGCAGCTCGCCGTGGATGCCCCTCAATATGCCCTAATGGCAGTCTTTCTACCGGCCAAGGCACCAGGCATGTTTGCCGTCTTCCCCGATCTTTCCTCCTCACTAAAATAAGGTTCAGATTCGTCCTCGCTGATACGACACAATTGCATACAAAAATAGCGGAGATGGGTCAAAGAATTCGACAGTTGGAAGATGCCCTCGCGATTTTCCAGTCCGGTATCTCCAGCGAAACGCATCCTTTGTTGCGCGACGAATTACTTGCAATTAAATTCGGGCCGGACAAGGGACATCTTTTAGAGAAAGAAGAGCCTCTACGAGACAGCTCTGTAGACTCTATCGACGCATTGGGAACACTTGCAATTGGTGATCAAGGCCAAGTCAAGTATTTTGGTCGTTCAGCGGGATCTGAGGTTCGTTCCGCCATAGTTTTGGACATGTGCATGTTAATTGAATCACACCGTTGTCAGACGCTTCTCTTGGTATGCCTTTCTGTTCGCACAAATTATCTCTTCTCATATCTTGGAATTTTCAGGCTGGTGCTGAACTGGACAAGATTGCGTCTGGTTTCGACAACGATCCAGCACTCGAAGTGTCTCCTGAAGTGTCCCAACTGTCCAACGCATTTCCATTTGGTACACATGACAGCTCCGAGAGGCTTGAAAAATCTCTCGAACTTCTACTTGGCTACCTTCCGAGCCAACCTCGGGCCTGGTCGCTCTGCGAAACGTACATGGAACACGCCACTTGGGTCTTTCGTCCTATCAGAAGGGATGAGATCATCGACGAAATTCTTTCTCCCATATACAAATCATTGAGGGAAAGACGTGCTGCCGAGTCTCTTGGCCCTCACACAATTTGTCCGCACAAACTTGCTGTCCTGTTCCTTGTTTTTGCTCTTGGCGCCCTAGTGGATCTCACTCTCGAGCCCTGTGAGTAATCATAGCCACATTTGTAGCTACACTCACCCTTTCCATTAAGACAATGCAGAATCTGAGACTTACTATCACCTGAGTCGGGCTTGTTTATCCCTGCGCTCTGTGTTTGAATCACCAGAAGTATCTACTGTGCACGCAGTGGTTCTCATGGCAGCATATCATGGTCTTGGGGGGAAACGGTATACATTGGACAGTTCATGGTCTCTGACATCTCTGGGTTCTAAACTAGCGCAGAGCGTAAGTCGAACTCAATCTGCCGATAGCTGTGACCAGCTAACCCATTTACGCAGATTGGCCTCCGTACGCGCGATCCTTGCTTCATCCTCGTTCAATGTTCATTCATTTTGCTTGCAGATCGTGATAGTGCTAGATTTAATATGGAGGCCAAAACGGTGCAACGACGGAGAGCACTCTTTTGGGAGCTGTTCTCAGCAGAACTATTCTCTGTATGTGCTCTTTGGATTGTAAGCTACCTGAATTTTTTTTTGACTTGATATATGTAGAGCCTTGCGACTGGGCGGCCACCATCTATCCGCCTATCTTATATTGATTGCGAGTTTCCCGAGGACGACGAGGCAAGTATTGACAAGGATGGAAACATTCTCAAGGGTTGTGAGTACTTTAGTCTCTCTTCCTTTTGCCCGGCATTGTTCAGCCCCTTTTTAGACTACCAGTGGAAGTACGAGTTCACGAAGGAGATATTCTCGACAGTGACGGAACTCACGCTGACAGCTGAGCCACCACATTACCAAACCGTTCTCGATCTCGATCGCAAAGTCCGCGAGAAGTTACTTCCTTCACATCTCAACGTTTTCATGAGCCCCGAAGATGAGCACTGCACCCCATCTGTATACATGCGCGGCTGCCTTCTTGCGCAGTATCGCACTGTCAGTCAGTACGCATCACCTGCTATCGCGGGTAATATGCTGATACTTGCAACTTATAGCATTGCTGTACATTCACCGAAGCTTCTTTGCGCAAGCCATGCTCGATCACCCGACCAACCCTCTACGAAGCCCCTATGCCCCTTCCTTCCTCGCGGCATATCGATGCGCGTCTGGTGTTATCAAATCCAACCTAAATCACTTTGACAGGTTTCCTGACCTCTGTTGTCGGTGGTGGAATATCTGGACACATTGTAAGTATAACGGCGTAACTTACTCATTTTCGTTGTGTTGACACATTTTCAACAGTGTTTTCTGCAGCTGTTCGTTGTCGCGTACTGATGTCCTCAGTGTTCTATTAACATTGGCTTCCATTAGATCATTGTCGGTACTATTGTGACTCGATCACCATCGTCAAGCATGGCTCCTAGTGCATTTATAGAATTAGGACTTGCTTGTGATCTATTTGAGAAAGGTGCATCACAGTCTCGGCGTGCGCGAAGCGGCTTGGTGAGTGATATTCATTTGGAGGCTTCTCGGGACTGATATTTTCTTATTCGAAGGCCATTCTAGGTAAACTTCGGGAGAAAGCGTTCCAAGTCTATTCACAATTTCGAAGCGGTAACCCAACTACGAACGCAGTCCTCTCGGTCGGCAAACCCGATTATGGCGACGACGAACTCGCACTCTTCGGAGGACAGACACGAGTGCTCGTGAGCAAGTTGCTCAACACGACGTCCAGCCGAAAGCAATCCATTTCCTACACGCATAGCACGGACAGCGGTGCAGGAAGCCCCACAGAACCGACACCTGACGTCCATCCTTCGCTCGTAGAATACCTATCAAACATACCGCATGATTATACGAACCCCTCAAGCCCACATCAATCGTCGGGCACATCGTACCCGCCTCAAAATATGTTCCAGCACAATGGGACATATTTACCGTCAGACCACGAAATTCAACCTCCTTGGCCACCATCGGCGCCGTATTCATCGTCCCCCATTAACCAATCAAGCTATCTAAACGGAACCTCAGGTCTGCCAAATCCCGATATGCCGTTTGGGTCGATGCCAGACTACGACAATCCTGCTATGCAAAGTGACCCTCCAGAGAATTTAATTGATTTGGGCATGATGATGACGGGAGACTCGGGTATGGACGAGCAATGGATGTCTTTCATGCGGGATTCTGGTTTGCTTGAGGGGAATTTCAATAATGTAGGGGTTTATGGGCCTACGTCTTGATTCTTGCTCGAGGTTCTATCGATCTGCTATATTTGCTGTAATCTACTTGTACTGCTTCGTCATCTAATTTGCTTTCTGTACTTGTATCTTATTTTACAATGTATTCTTACTTGTAGGCACTATCACATCATGATTGGACATACCTACCAGTCTCCTTGCTGTCACAGACCTTGCGACGGGACCATCAGAACTATATGGTAAATAAATCAACCGTGGAAGGCGCAATCTTTCGCTAAAGATGACTCATTGCACGAGTGACTCATACCAATCGACTAACAACTCGGGCACAGACTCGGTGGTGACCACTGTCAGTCAAACACAACCAAAAGCCAGAACAACTTCTCTCCAGCGCTTCACAATGCCTTCGCCCAAAACCTTGAACGGAACCGACCTCATTCACTACGATGCATTGTCCAATAATGTTGGGCCAGAGGTCGCCCCTTCCATCTCCGTCACCACAAGTGGGTCTACCTCCAATGCGAGGCTTTCGCAGCTGTTCATGCCCCCATCACAACAGCTTTCCGTGCCCCAGAGCCTGTCTCCGCACCGATCGACCCTCAGAGCTTTGACATGCGAAACCCGCCGAGGCACGTCTACTCACGGTACACACAGCAAGTGAGTACACGGGCCGAACATATCCTCAGCCGTATCAACGTGAGTATTCAACTTTTCCGAATGTGGCGGAGTATGTCCTGTTTCTGACATGAAGCTAAAGGATGGATACGCATTGACATATGCCTCCGGTCTTGCCGCTTCATATGCAGTAAGTAACTTCGAAACGAACATTTTGCCTCTCAATTTTGCTTTCAGGCCCTTGTCTTCTACAAACCGAAGCGCATTGCCATTAGAGGAGGATACCATGGCTGCCATGCTACGATCGAGACATACAAGAAGGCAAAGGATGCAGAATTGCAAGTCATAGATCTAGATGAGGAGTATCAACCCGGAGACCTGTGCTGGCTAGAGACACCTTTGAACCCTACCGGTGAAGCCAGGGATATGCAGTATTATGCTGACAAGGTGTGTTTGGGCTCTCCAAGTACGCATTGCGACTTGACATAAATGGACCATCAGATTCATAAAGTCGGAGGGTCACTTTTAGTCGATTCTACCTTTGCACCTCCCCCTCTTCAATACCCCTTCAACTTCGGGGCTGATTGGTGTGTAACATCATATTTTTCTTCGTCGAGTAATACATTCATCTTCAATGCCAGTGTTTTCCATTCTGGTTAGTTGACTGTCTTGAAGTCTTGGATCCTATCACTAAGCAGAGCGCAGGAACAAAGTACTTTGGTGGCCATTCTGACTTGCTCTGTGGTGTTCTAGTAGTGAAGACTCGGGAAGAATGGAATTCTGTACGTACTGTTGTCTCTACACGACCCCCTCCGATGACAGTTAAATCAATAGCTGCACCATGACCGAACGTTTTTGGGGAGCATGATGGGCTCCCTTGAAGCATGGCTACTCCTGCGATCATTGCGGACACTCCACTTGCGAATAGCAAGACAGTCGGAGACAGTGACGATAATCGCTTCTTGGCTTTCATCGGTGTCCAATACTCCCAAGGGTCAGTATTTCGATGGCGTACCTGGTGGTGTTGTTGCCAAGGTTTGGCACTCGTCTTTACAAGGCAAAGACGCCAGAGGTTTCGAGCCAAAGTCGCAATTGACAGGAGGATGGAACCCGACGTTTGCATTCATCGTATGGTTTTCTCTGGAATTATTATCAGGAAACTAAACTATCTCTAGTTCGAAAAACCAGAATACGCTACACACTTTCCCCACCTCTTGAAGTACTTCGTCGTGAGTCTAGCGTTGTGAAGGATGCTATCATTAGTTGAATACCGTATAGCCTGCTACAAGCCTTGGAGGAGTTGAGTCGTTGGCGGAACATCGACTGCAAAGTGACGCCGGCGCCGATCCTCGTCTAATTAGGCTGAGCATCGGTGTAGAAGAGGTTGAAGTAGGCTTCGATCTACAGGGTCAACTTCCACTACTAATGCATCCCTTTTATCAGGATCTTAAAGCTGATCTACGCCAGGCTCTGGTGCAAGTAACGAAGGTCCGTTATATACCTAGTCCATTGCGGCCACCTTTAACCTCTCAACGTAACAGGTCAAAGCCAAGTTATAGACCAGGCTCGGTGGAACCACGATGCGGATTATGTCTCTGAACTATATTTAAATAAATATGTAGTGGAAGACCGGCGGATGTAAAAGTGTGCCGCGGAGCCTCAATTGACGTTTGGTGGTTCTCCTTCTCCTTCTCGGACTCCTCGTTTCTTTTTCTTTTTCGCGCACGTACCACCGTATAACTCACATACAATGTCTCCAAAGTCGCCCTCCAAACGCCTCTATTTGCGAAGTCTGAGCTTTGGCTGACTTATCTCAACATCTACTCACCATCAGCTACACAGATCTCCCGAAATACGTGAATCACAAGTCCCTGCTGAAGGTGTGTAACTTGGTGTAACTTGGCGTTAACAAGTGATAATCTAATCCGTGCAACAGCATCTGTCCATCTACGGAAAAATCACTGAAGTCAAAATAGTTCACGGTGCGAAAGGAATGTTGCCTTGACTTCGACGAAGGCTGAGTTCGAGGAACAAGATTACGCGTTTGTACAGTTTGAGTCACAGCAGGTGAGATCAATGCGAGCCGGGCACCGTCACTTAGTTATTCAGTCCACAACAGGATGCTCAGGATGTGGTGGACACATTTCGAGATCAGCCCTTTCTGGGTGAAGGTGAAAAATGTTCCTCCCCAAACCCGTATATCTTGTGATATCGAGTTTTGGAAACAGATATCACCGTCGAGTTCGCGCGCCCCATGCGTAAAGACAGGCGGTCGTCGGGTAGCAGCAACACCGCAGATTCGACTGTCAGTATTCCCGTGAAACCATTTATTAACATTCCCCCGAGGTCTGTCCTGCGATGAGCCCTTGGAGAAGACGCCTGATTCACTCTTGGCCCATAGACCCGTTTCTGATTATGTCCAATACCGATACCCTGTTGTTGTGTCCAATATCCCTCGCAAGATACGCTGGCAGGTTGGTCTATCTTTGACACTCGCGCCAGTACTTCTTTATCATCCTTGCAGGAATTGAAAGATTTTGGACGACTGCCCGGCGGCCTTGTCGCTTTCTGTGACCTTGATAGAAAGCATCCAGGCCGAGGGTGAGTGGCTGGTTTCCAGAACCATTGATTCCTATTGACCTTGCTTTTCGCCTACTAGTTTTGTGGAGTATTTCACAAAGGAGCATGCGGAACGGGCGATCAAAGAGCTCGATAACACATTCCTAGGCGGACAACGCGTCAGAGTCAGCGGGAGGCCAGAGGTCTGATTGGATTTTCTCAATGGCGCACACTTATGCAGAGTACTGATTGGCACGCTAGAACGTCTCGCGTGGTCGCTCGCGTTCACATTCTCCGCTGCGTCGAGAATCTAGCCTTCGCAGGCGTCCATATGACGGCCATGGCCGATCATGCCACACATCATCAAGTAACCCCAGATCCGAAATGCAAGCCCATGGCTACCGTTTCAGTGAACACGAACACGGTCTTGACCGCCACGACTACGACGACCGCCACCGCCAGCATGAGCGATCACCTCCGCCCGCCTATTGGCCTCGGCCCCCCATTCCGACGTGCCATCATTCTGAAAGTCATCGTGAAATCCGCTCGCCCATGCAGCACTCTATTTGTGCGACTGCAGATCCATTGATCGACAGAGGTTTGGCGAAAGCTCTTGGTTTAGGGTCTTACCCCACCTCAGACTTCATCCACGAGCCTCAATACGAAGAGCAGTACGACTACGCAAGTCATAGTGCCAGCCTGGATGCATGGAAATATGATTACGATTACTCCGCTGGACATGTCGCCGATCCTTTTGAGGTTCCCCCTGAACAAACTCCTGGTTATCAAGCATATGATTCTGTCCCTCAATTTTTCCTACCGATTTGAGCCTACGAAATTCTCTCGTCCTCCACACATACGTTCACCCTCGGCCCCCACTTGCATTTTCCCCCTAGTGATCATGTTCCTTGTGCGCACGGACCCGGTTGTAGGCCTGTCTCATCCGTACTGCTACATTCTTGCCCTTTTCATGTATAACCTCGCATAGATACCTACTTGTATTATCATCACGTACAACCTGCGGCATGTCATTATTCTCAGACGGACACTGCGTATGAACCTCCAAGAGTACAATTCATGCATTACTTAAGATGGATCATTGCTTCCGTTTGCCTCTATAAAATTCCAGAAAGCTAGCCTTGTCCTCCCAGCCCATGCCCGTTCTCTTCATTTTTCCGATTTGGGAAACCAACGCCGCACACACCTCTGTGAGTTGGTCATCGTTAGAGGAGTCAGTGATGATCTCGCTGACAATGAAAAGTTGAGAGCTGGGAGATTCGGATGGTGCGAGCAAACGAATAGAAATTGCTGGAAGTGTGAGGGACGATGCGAGGGAGAACAAGTGAGGAAGAGGATTTATTGACGGGGACGGGATAGAAAGGGACGGGGTAGGTGTCATGGTTGTCGGAGGATCGTATCTGCGTTCAAACCCACTTAAGCATTCACCAGCACAGAAGCAAATGACATAGTTCACCTAACACACATAACGAAAACCTGGTGTTTCTTGACGGGCACCTCTTGATGAAAAACCTTGGCGAAGCGAAGAAGGCCCCTGCCGTTGCTGGTCGTACACTCTGGAAATACGACAATTGGACGATCTGCATTCTTTCGCAAGTCCTCAAGCGTACGAGGCGGATTGCTATTTTTCGCATGGCTGGATGGAGGTATTCGTCCCGTCATTCCGATGATTGCAAGCAGGGAGACGGTCCGAAAGCCAAGGATTGGAACTAGGGGGTTTGTTTTCCGTGGTGCTTGGATGTTGGCGGAACCGGTTCCTGTCCTTCGGCCTGGGGTGTGAGTGATCGGTGCCGAGTCTTGCGACGAGGCTGTAGGCATAGGTATGGCATCGGAGACAGGCAGAACAAATATGGGGTTGAATCTGTAGGTGTCGTTCAGTCTATTACTGTGTATCAAGCAAAGAACGACTTGCCGAATGGCCAACCACAAGACTTCAATCCATGACACCCAGTTAGACACGATGATATCGCCAGCTCGTGGGTTCCACGATTCCGTAATGTTTTGTCCCCTCCTAAGGCACTTGAATATAAGCTTGTCAGAATTTGGCTGGAAGTTGCTTGATTCCTTACCCGCGTTTTCTTTTGACTTGTTCTGCTGATATCCAAAAGAAGCCCAGGACTAGCAGAACAAAACGCGCAATGAGTGCTGTAATAAAGTGGGATACAGCACGGTAAAGCGGTGGAATAGGTGCCTACTTGATATGCATAAGAGAGCTGGATTGAAAAGCAAGAGAGTACTCACAAAGACAACACAAACTCCCGAGACGAGAAAGACATATGCTACGAGGAGCAGGAGCACAATTGTCATTCTTACAATTCCAGCAGCATACTGGAGTGGTAGGGTGACTTTGGCCAGCAAGTCAGATCCCAGAGGAGGCACTGGCGTGAGGAAAGGCTGAGCGATGATGGCATGAGTGAGAGCAGAATACGAGAATGAGGGATCCGCCGACCTGAATTCCAGTTCCCGGGTCCTAAGTGAGCAATAGTAAGAGCTTTGAACGGGGTTTAAGCTTTAAAATAGACTCAACTCGGTATGCACTGAATTTCTCCATGGCAAGACGCGTCAAATTCTTGTGAGGGCACGTGAGTTGTTCCACCTCGACTCGAACTTGGACTCCGACGACTGACGGGTTGCATGGTCTTAGTTGAATGGTAGTAACTTTCATTCCAACTATCATGGCCGCGAAGTCACTACGCAGTCCAATTACGATAATCAAAGAATATGCCAGCATCGTCTTTCAGCGGTACAAGGGCCTTCATATCTTAGGCAAGGTACTGCCAAGCTTACCAGCCTTCAAACCTGTTTCACTCAACTATCCCTCAGATCTTCATATGGCTTGTGATCCTATTCTACATATCTTTTGGTTCGTTGCTATACCTTCAACAAGTCTCGATACTCAAGGTTCCCAGGAGCATTTGTTGTCGTCGTAACACCTGCACGTATTGCGCAATACCTCTATGATCACGCCCGAATGTTAGCTGAAATGCGCTTCGGGTGGCTTGCGCTTGCTGGTGCAATGGGTACGAAGGACCTATACATTCCATTATCCTTGTCTTACTTCATATTTCTAGTTGTCATATCATTCCCGCCTCTCATTGGCCATACAACCCTTGTTACCCTGTGCGGCTTTGCATACGGGATGCAAGGCTTCTTCATTGCCTCATCCGCATCTGTAATAGGCGCGTCTGTGGTGTTTCTTGTGTTGCGCTTCTTCTTCAGCAAACGTCTGCGTCGGTGGTCGGAACACAATGAGAAGTGGCAAGCTCTGGAATCCGTCGTGGTAAGCCCTACGTCATATGTCTATCACTGCCGATGGCTGAATACACGCAGCGGGAGAAAGGCCTACCTCTGATAATTCTAATTCGCATATCACCTTTCCCACCATGGGTATACTCAAACTCCCTTTTCGCCGTAAGCTATTTGGTTTTTGAGCACTTGAAACTTGGCTAAGGATCGTCGTCCTAGTCTATCGAGGCTGTTTCCCTTTGGCAGTTTGCGACGGCAACATTATTCGTCTTTCCGAAACTGGTTCTTCATGTTTTCATCGGCTCTCGAATCGCTGCACTTTCCGATGGTGATCAACGTGGCCACATGGATACTCGTAACTACCTCACTGCATTCGTCTTCCGTATTAGGAGTCTGATGTCATTATAGAAACAAAGATTGTCAATGGCCTCTTGGTTGCTGGAGGGCTAATTCTTGCAATATTTACGAGCTGGTAGGTGCTTGTTGTGTTTAAATTGTCAATTGTCATACTTATCTCTATAGGGTCGTCTACAACATGGTTCAGAAACACATACGACATCTAGGGGGTATTTCGCCCGACATCGACGAACTCGCTGCGGATGCCATCGAGGACTATGGTGAAGAAGACCGATTATTGAGGTCTCCTTCGCCGACCTATGACGAGCATGTTTAGCTCCCGAGGCAGAACAAGCCTTTGTATCACCAAAACATTCGGATGGATGTTGGATGGGTATATGGAGACATAGAATATCAGTATCTGCATCCCTAATGTATAACCCTAATAATAGTGAAGGAACAGTAAACTCATGCTGGCGCCGATTAAGAACACCAAGATGTAGAGTCGGCTGTCCTTCGCTCGCCGCTTTGCTTCCTTTAATTGCATATTCCCCTTCTCTACTGTCGAGGTCGTCGCTATCGCGTCTTCGTATAATTGGTCCGTCAGTTCCGTCTGCCTTGTCAAGTGATTGACCAACTCCATCTGCAAGGCACTGATGTCCAATAACTGTGACTCCGCTTGTTGGACGGACTCGAGCGTGTCTTGAACTGACTGTAGAATATTGGCATTCTCCGTTTCGAACTGAAGAATCTGAGATGCGGATAGTTCTAATTCTTCGTCTTCGTCGTCCGATGATGTGAGAACATCGGCGGGTGGAGGGGGTACAGTTGATCGAGTATCCCCAAGGGATGGGGCGCCAATCGTAGCAGCAAATAGACTCGATGACGCGTCCTCAAGCCAGCTACCAGCTCGTTTGTTTAGCGACTGTTCTGGAACTGGCGCTAGGCCCTTCCCCGCCATGTGTAACACATCCCTCGCCGCACCAGAGCCGAGGGTTCGTGTTCTTTCCAGTTGTCGCTTCACCCGTTCCTCCTGCATTTCCTTCTGTGTCTGGCTCGCTTCAGCAAGGCGGCGGCCTAAATACCATGTAACGCCCGAGTGGTGTGCGGCAAGAAAGTCTGACGAAACTGAGGAAGTGTATTGTCGAAGGCGAGCGGGAAGTAGTCGAGCGATAGGATTTGTACTACTCGCAATGAGCTCTGCTCGTCCTATTGTAAGAGGTTAGAGTCAACTTTCGAAATTTGCTGAACATTCCTACGCTTCTCGATAGCCTCCATTTCTTTCACCCTGTCCGCACACCGGGTAAGGATGACACGTGCTTGAAGGTCGATCTGGTCTCGTTCTTCATTGGTGAGGTGCTTTATGCCAATCCACGAAGGGTCATCGCCATCCAAGTCGATGTTTCTTGACGTGTTTCTTGACGAGTGGGTGTTTCGCGCGTCGACATTCAGGTAAGGCTTCCGGACGTTCGCCAGCATCCGCGTTAATGTGTGTATATGGTTCAACTGTTAACGCACAACTCAGATAAGCTTTTACATATGTGCAGGTATTACCCACAACCGCATAAGCCTCTTTCAGATATTCTTTGCCGACGTGGACTTGGTCTCCAGATTCGGCACGAGAACGATTTGGCGCAAGCTTTCGCCGTTTGGCATCGGGAAATTCAAGCTCCTTCTCTTTGATTATTGTCCGAAAAGTCGTAGTGAGATCGTTGTATGGCATATATGCTCTATTTCTAGAGGAGGAGAGGGTAGGGAGTTGGAGGTCAGGGTTCGCAGCGAGTCAGTGAGGTGGTAACAGTACACAAATGATCGTGTCATTTCCCAATGGGAAATGAACACGTGATCACCACTGCATTCATAAATAGCCATCGTTTTTTTAAAACCTGCTCCTTTACACCACCATCGGCATTCAATTTTGCCCCCAGCTCTGGCTCTACTCCAGAAACTCGGGCACGAACTCTTTGTGGCAGAGGAAATCTCAAAGCATCCTTGTTTGAGGCGGATAGGGTGCATCTTACCCCCGTTTGCCATAGTTTGTGATGCACACCTTGTGCATCCCTCAAAAACTTCAACGTTGGAGGAAGTGTTTCAAGTTAGCGTGTTTCATTTATGTCATGTATATATTTGTACTTGTACGTAGCCGTATGTAGAACGCTGCGCATTAGCCTCATCAAAATGTCCCGCCCGACCTGGCCAAGGCAGTCTAAATAGTAGTATCAAGTCCTTGGTTGGGCTCGAAATTACAAAGGCCCTGAGGTCGCAGGCGACGTAGAACGCCATCTCCCTGCAACAAACCATGCTGATGCAGCCTCTTTCGGTATCTTGCATTCTGACAACATCCATAAGGCCCTAAAATATAACATTGTAGCAACAGTTTTGCAGTGAGCAGGAAGTAATCAACGTACGACAGTAGTCCCCAGCTTGCGCCAAGATTTGACAGTTCGTTGTCTGTGACATTTCCAGCAGGTCATCGTCCTGAATAAATGAACAATGTATAACAGTGATCTGGCTGATGGGTGGGCCGCTTGCCCTGCAGGCGTCACGTCGGATATTGGCATCACGGAGTCGATTATGAACCAGGCTGACCAACGCACGTCCAGTTATCTGACCACACCATCTAAGATCAAGTTTTTCAAGCAAAGGACAAAGACCATCATGCTGTGCGAACTGATCTATAACTAAATCTGGAATGTCGCTTTCGTGTAGACGCAGGTCTCGCAAGTGGGGTAGCATGGCGAAACATGCAATAAAATTAGATGGCGAGAGATCAACGTCATGTAGGTCCAACAGCTCCAAGGGCGGCACAGTCGTCTCAATAAACTTTCTGATATTGAGACCAATCTCCGCGTCCGGGTAGCCGAGAGAGTTTATGGACGATCGAAGATGGAGGCTGGACAAGGAGGGTGTGGCGAGATGCGGTAAAAGCCTGAACAAATCAGGGGAGCCCACAAGCACCAAGCTATCAAGGTCCGAGAGATACACTTGGCGATGTTCGTCTAGCGCTGGCTCCAACTGCCGTGCTTGTCGATACGGAAATGAGATAGAAAGCTTCTGGAGCGTAGGGAGAGCGTCAAGTAGCGTCAAAGCTCTGTCCACTGATAGTTTGGTCGCTGTTTGGAAGGAGGATAAAGAGATGGAGAGACTCGTAATTTGAGACGGGATCATCCTCGGTGACGAGATTATGTTCCGGTCAATGCGCAGTGTATGGAGATGAGGTGCATGCAAGGACATGCCCGACACCTGCAGGTCCAGGACACTCTCGAGTGATACATCTATGTTATCGTCGAACTCTTCCACAACGGATATGCTGAGTGTATGAAGTCCCGGTACTGGACGATTGCAGAGTGCCAGAATGGAATTGGCATGATAAAGGAGGCTCGATGTGATCGTTAACATCTGCCATTGCGCGGCGCGCGTCATTAAGAGATCCATGATCGGTGAGATACGAGACATGTCATTGGTCACATCTACTGTGATGCGAAGTGGGCTTGTTTGGGCGTTCTCAAGCCATAAACGTGTCCGCCCACAGGGGTCCTTGGCGTCACAATTCACGTAGATATGAGACCAGACCGTTGGGGCTTTGGTCGCCTTCCGCCATTCCGGGCAGACATGAGAAGCTATAAGAGGCATGCGAGTCCAGCCATCGAGGACGCATTCATCTATGATTCTTGCTAGTATCTCGGGCAGAATTCGCCTTGCCAAGTTTGTAAGGCCTCGAAAGTGCTTGATATGAACTATATGTTGTGACCTTCGGAACTGTAATTGGCGAACCGCACACATTAGCACTTCGATTTCGTCATCAATCAGTTTCACCGCATGTTCGCGAGCCTTTAAACTTTCCGCCACGTCGACTTCAGTCTCTAGCGCTTTCAATATGCCAGGGATCGTCAGTGAGGAACCCATCGTATTTGAATCAATGCCCAGAGTGGCTAGAAAATTCGAGGCATTCAGTTTTGATACCAATAGGGAGAGTGAATAACACTTGTACCGATTTAGCTGGCTGAAAACAATGGCTTCCCCTGAACTCGGAGTCGACAGTTACATTTGCAGGAAATTCACACTGGTACACGGACCTTTGCCTTTCCTCCTTACACATCATCATTTGTCTGTGTTGTCTAAAGGCGTCTATTTAACATTATGGCTTGGAAGTTGGCCTCATTTGATCCTTTCACTCGCAAAATTGTCGACCAGGTAAGCAATCAGCTTCGTTCCTTTTGCCCATGATTATTCAGAGTGGAAGCTGCACGACCCGTTCCTATATTGCTGTTCTGGGTCGAGATGTAGACTAGAATGTTCGAGATACTGCTGAGGCATTAGCAACCCTAAAGCATTTCGTTTGACTTGTGCTAATTCCTTAAGATTTTTTTCAGACATATATGGACCCAAGAAGAGCGCGTGATCCTCGTCTCTCTCGCCCAGACCCCCGCCTGCAACGCTTACAAGCGGAGTCAACACCAACACCCCCGCCTCCGAACAACTCACAATTACCCCTTACCCAGCAAGGAACTGAAAACGGCTTCGACGACGATGTACCTTTATCGGAGCCTTCGCAGCAACAATCGCAACCTTCGGCAGCAGATATACCAGGACAATCATCATTTCAGCCTGAGTATAAAGCTCGGCCTCTTTTTTGTGTTGTCTGTGCAAGTAATCAAGTGTGTTATCACATGTCTTCGTTCGCGATTTTACACCTCAATAGAGCAATAGAACCGGTCTATGGAAGGCCATTTTGTCCTCTCGTGCGTATGCATGACCGAAACTTGAATACTGGCAAAAGCAGTACTCATCTTCTCCCAGGAAAGCGGGCTATCAGGTCATTTCGTCTGGGACAGGATCAGCTGTTCGGTTGCCTGGCCCTTCGATTGACAAGCCCAACATCTATCCGTTTGGAACCCCTTACAACTCCATTTTTGAGGAACTCAACGGAAAGGATCCTCGTTTGTTCGGCCAACTCTCTTTACGCTGAGATTAAAGATCGAGTGCATTTTTAGGTATTCGGCCAATGGTCTTCTGCAAATGTTGGATCGAAACAGACGGATAAAACTCGCGCCAGAACGATGGCAGGAAAGTAGAGCGGTGGCGGACATTGTCATAACCTGCGAGGAACGTTGTTTCGACGCTGTGTGTGATGGTGCGTGGCGCAATTAACTGTCGCTGTGATCGTAGCTGAGCAAATTATCCAGACTTACTTACTCGCGGCGGGGAATTCAACAAACCTGTACATGTCATTAATTTGGAGATCAAGGACAATCACGAAGAGGCACTGATTGCGGGAAAGGCGATGCTTGATCTTGCAGCAGCGGTACGTTTATCAATCGTCTGGGGACTCAAACAGAACTTCTGACGTTCTTCCAGATAGAAGCAGCGGATGATATCGACGAGCGCATGGATGAGATACTTCAGGTACAACAAGAAAACCATCCACACAGCATACTTCATGCTGTGGCTTTTTATTGAGTTTCTACCACTTGTGCCTACTCCCACAGTGAGACGTTAGGTTATTCCTACGAGTTTCACGTACCTTTGTCGGTCACCACGCACTAAAGCTGGAGAAGGGCTCAAACCGTTTGCCATGGCCAAAACCATGGGCGAACTAATTATAATTGGTTTTAAACTTTCATGGAATCATCGCTGCCTTGAAAAAAAACGGCTGAATTACACCCAAAACAGGCATTGTCACATGTGAGCAGCCTACACCACCAATTAGTATCCGGGTAGGGTTCCGTTAATAACCCCATTTTTCCTAACAGTAAGTATCTAACAACGTTTTTAACACGTTATGGGCTTCACTACTAACTCGGTGTCGACGTGGTGAGTTTAGTAGCCATATTGCAGCTCCCGTCACTGACTCATACCCAGATGGGAACATGGGGCGCGGTATAGAAGGATTATTGGGCCGGTCTAAAGTATGTATCCTTCACCCATTTTCAGTCTTGCAGCATCCACTGACAAACTCGACATTCGGCTCTTTAGGTCCACCTTGCCGCTGGAAACTCGGGTTAGACGAAACTGGTTGTGTTTGGGAGGGTGTCATTGCGTTGATAGCCTAAAGTAGTATCGTCACTAATAGGTTAGGTTCACGGTGACCGATGTACGGTACACGTAGATCGTTCTAATGCAGTTCTGTACCCGAGTGTATGGTAGATACCGGCGAGGGTGCGTTATGTTCGGAACTGGTTATGACCAAGGAACCCGACCTACGTTATGCGTGTCAGGTGGTCAGTTAAGGAACCGATGCGCCGCAAGCCCGCCCAGGACATAGTTAGGTAGTAACTTACCAGGGCACCCGTTATGCGTTACTATCCCACGAAATAAGAAACTCCCCCCGTTATGTGTTACGGTTTCCAGCATTCACTCTGGCACAGTAGACAGGCTATTTTTGAACCCTCCTTAGCATCTGACTGAATATGAGGAAAAGAAAAGAATTGGAATATAAAACCCATGATGCAAACGAGGGAGACCCATTTCAAGGACATCCTGGGATTGGGATGTTCTGATGCTGAGCAAAGGATGTCTTTCGGATGTTCTCTCTCAAAACTCTGATTTGATCATCCCGTCGACCTCTCTCCGGCTATCTCCGCCTCACACGAAATATATCATTTGGGGATCTGAACAAAATGGTGGTGTATATATTGCAATAGACTATTTTTGAACCCTCCTTAGCCTGCATCTGACTGAATATGAGGAAAAGAAAAAAATTGGAATATAAAACCCCTGATTGGCAAACGAGGGATACCCATCTCAAAGACATCCTGGGGTTGGGATGTTCTGACGCGTCTGAGCAAGGATGTCTTTCGGAAGTTCTGACTTTGATGTCTCTTTTCACCATTCCGTAGACCTCTCTTCGGCTATCTCCGCCTCACACGAAAGATACCATCCCGGGACCTGAACAAAACGGTGATGTAGCCCTCAATAGCCCATCATTGACTTGGAAAGGCAATTTCTGACAATCAGAGAGCACGCAATGAGAACGCCAGTCTTGCAAGATTTTGCAAGGGGTCATCATAATCGACACTGTCTTGGACTTGCGTGAGAATCGAAGACGCGATCGGTTTGCCCAGTTGCATAAAAAGCAGCATCTTTGAAACCCTAATCACTGTATCCTACCTTCATCGATATCTAGCGAAATGTCCCTGCGACTTGGAAGCATCGCCCCGGACTTCAAGGCTCAGACCACTACTGGCGATATCCAGTTCCATGACTGGGCCGGTGACTCTTGGGTAGATTAAGATCAGTCTTTGAGATCATCAAATACTGAATCGTTCCAGGTTGTCTTGTTCTCTCATCCGGGCGATTTTACTCCCGTCTGCACAACTGAGCTTGGAGAGGTTGCTCGCCGAGCTCCTGATTTCGCGAAGCGAGGTGTCAAAGTAATCGGAATCTCCGCCAATGGCCTCGAAGATCACCACAAATGGGTTAAAGACATCAATGACTTCGGAGGCAAAGTTGGCCCTACAGACGTACAGTTCCCTATCGTATGTTCTTGTTTACCTCCTCCCACCACCGCGATCATCCTGAATTTCATTTAGATCGCGGACGAGGACAGGAAGATTTCTACCCTGTATGATATGCTAGATGCCCAGGATGCTACCAATCGCGATGCAAAAGGCCTCCCCTTCACCGTTCGCAGCTTTCTCAATCCTTTGCTTCTTCGTCCTGAATGTCGATGTGCCAGATCCGCACAGTCTTTATCATCGACCCCAAAAAGGTCATTCGTTTGACGCTTGCCTACCCTGCTTCAACAGGTCGTAACTTCGATGAGATCATTCGGTAGGTATCTTTTTGAATTTTGTTGGAGCGTTCGAATACTCATGCCTCCCCAGCGTTATCGATTGTAGGTTCCTGACATTCAGGTACGCGACCAGCTTATAAACCTCTGTATCAGCTCTGCAGATTGGAGACAAACATCGCGTGACCACTCCTGTCAACTGGAAGAAGGGAGAGGACGTGATTGTTCACCCCTCGGTCTCCAACGAAGAGGCCAAAACTCTCTTCCCTGAGTTCACTATCCACAAGGTTCGTGAAGCTTTCTTTTGTGTTTGACTTGTACTGAACGCTGCACAGCCCTACCTGAGGACAACCCCTCTCAAGGTGGAGTAGATAAATAGCCTTCGAAGAAAGACCTAACCATGTTGTAACAATGTGTAAATATGTATATATGTATATACCCAGCACCAGATTGGCATGATGAGATCTCCCTCTCTCTCTCTGCGTCCCTCGAGCTCGTGGAATGTTCTGATCGCTCGATTATCGTTGTGTTGTTGTACATTCCTAATGTATTCCTAGCTAAGTTTTCTTTGAGGTACTGAGATGTTGAGAGCTGAGCGCCGCAAGGTGATAAGATTGAATCGTCGGATTAGGCGTTTCGTATGTGATCAACAGCTGCAAACACAGCTTGAACGCGCGTCGACCATTGACTGTTAAGGCGCCAATTCTCCCTTCTCTTTACCAACCCAGTCATAATGGCCAGCGCAGACGGTGGTGCATATAGGCGCGTCTCTATTGCTTCGAAGATTCTGATCCTGACCTATACTGCAGCTACTCCCTCACAGTCTTCTCTCCTAGCGGAAAGCTCGTGCAGATTGAACACGCTTTAGCTGCGGTTTCGCAGGGAACTACGAGTCTTGGGATCAAAGGTATGCTCGCCCGATGACCTCGCTAATGACTTCATTGAACTCTCGCAGCTTCCAATGGCATCGTTATCGCCACTGAGAAGAAGACCTCATCAATCCTGATCGACGACTCCATGCTGGACAAAGTCGCAGTCATATGTCCAAACATTGGCATCGTGTATTCTGGAATGGGTCCCGACTTCCGGGTTTTGATTGCCAAAGCACGAAAGAGCGCTCAAGCATACTGGAAGATTTATGGTGAATATCCACCAACACGCGTCCTCACCCAAGAGATCGCAACGGTGATGCAGCAAGCCACGCAATCAGGGTGCGTTGCGCTCTCCTCTAAATTATACACCTTCACTCATAAAGCTCCAGAGGCGTGCGGCCATATGGTGTATCATTACTCGTGGCCGGATGGGACAACAATCGAGGCCCTACACTATATCAGGTCGATCCATCAGGGTCATTCTGGGCATGGAAAGCGAGCGCGATAGGAAAAAATATGGTCAACGCAAAGACGTTTTTGGAGAAACGGTCCGAAACTTTGTCCTTCTCATCACCAATATTCCTTCATTCATTTCTATCTTTATTCAGGTATAGCGATGATATCAGCCTAGAAGACGCAATACACACAGCCCTTCTGACTTTGAAGGAAGGTTTCGAGGGTCAGATGACGGAGAAGACGATAGAGATCGGGGTTGTCACTGTTCCCAGCATATCTGAGCTGGAAGCCGGAAAGATTGGAGGCGAAACTGGCCGTCCCAAGTCGACCTTCCGGAAATTGACAGAAGAAGAAGTTCGTGACTATCTGGCTTTGTAGCAGAATCTCTCCTATTAAGTAATACATCGTGCGTTTCCTTATTTTTCCTATTCATGAGCCATTGCATTTCCGATAGACCCCCTTGCGCGTCATTGTTTCCTCCTCCTCACCTTGGTAGCTATGATACGCAGATTCGGCACGCGCATCTCCGGCCGTTCTTTGCCTTGAGTTGATCTTACTGGTGCATCGTGTGCGAGCCTGTCGTGTCTTTGTGGTCCTTGGCTGGAGATTCAAACCATAGCACTTGACTGATTGTGTCAATCTGAGAAGACTCAGCGTGCTACGGTGTTTTCTAATTCTTATCTCTGGTTAGGCAGGCCATGTTGATTTCACCATACTTGCACTTGCGACGACTACGGGACATGCTTGTATAGATCTCCTTGATGGGACGCGCCAATACAGGGTCTGGTCCCCAGACGCATCTCGTGCAATGCTATAAGCCTCCAACAAACGCCTTGAAAGCGCTAACCCTCAACACCGCGGCTCTCTGGGTAGATATACCCTTTCAGTATAATCTCGGCCGTTCTGATCTTCACTTTCAAAAATAATTTGAGAAATGGATATCCTCCGCGTGTTCATGAATTATAAAAGCCCAGCTTCGTTGCCGGACGGACTCCTTAGAACTCTCCCTTGTCAATCGTCCGACAGATAGCCCAATGAGGCAAACTACCGCCATCTCTCACACTCGATTGAACGATACATTGCCAAAAAAACGAACTTCGGTGGCATGTTTCCCTTGTCGCAAAAGTAAACTGAAGGTTTGTCTAGCTTACTGTCCTACTTTTGTCTCTCTGAAGCTGATTTCGTAGTGTGCTCCGTGCGCGACTGGCTCGCGATGCCGACGCTGCGCCGACCGTGGCCTTGTTTGTGAAAAGGGCCCGGTAGCATCTACCCCTCCACTTCGTAAATCGGCCGTACAGCAAGGCCATCACTTCGATACTTCAGATTCCTTCCATCATCTGAGCAGAGATGCTGCACCTGCATCAGCTATGCAACACTCGTATCCTCTTGAATACAGCTCCAATATCCCTGCGTCAGACCACCTGCTACACACTAGCTGGCCCACAGCGGCCGCTCTCGCTGCCTCCGACGGCGTCAGCCCGGTCCAGGGGATTACTTATGATCCTGTCTTTTACGATCAACGACATGCCCATCACAGTCATGGTCCCCAGGATGGCGATTGCAACTTGAGTAATGTCACCTCACCATCACACGGCACCTCGGACTATATGCACCGTGAACCCTTCGGTGGCTTGCTTGCTCGATTCTTTACGCAAGGCTCCGCCACATCTGGCGTTGTTACCACCGATCCGAGTCCCCCGACGTTCGGACAATCCATGTATTCCTGGAACGATACATCGTACGCTTCCTCAGGACAGGGCCATCACAATTACTTCATGCCCACTGCAGAAGAGAGTCAGTGAGATGCCTCCAGAGCTGGAGCTCCGTTTCTCCTGTTTCTTTCGTCAGTCCTACATTAAAAGGGTTGCACCTGGTCACATACTCGCATGGTCATATTCCTCATACATCACCTCTTATGCCACTTACTACATTAAGCATCGATTTTGTGTTGTCGACATCTATCTAGCCACATAATTTGTCTCGATGAGACATACATATGCATACCTTTACCTCAAAACGGCTCTATTCCGTAGGCTGGAGGTGCCTTTCGATCATGATTCATTTAGGAAAATTAAACACACAGGGCTGAGGAACCATTGAAGGGGTTGTTGATCGGTATGTAAACACAACAGCGATAGTAATAAGACAAGTAATCGTCACGATGAAACTCTTCTCGATTATCGGTTACAAGGGCCATTCCAGTTTCTCTCCAAAGTTCCAATGCACGGCCTTGATAGAAGTGTACTCCTCAAGAGCGTAGCTTCCAAGTTCACGGCCTAGGACAGAGATGAGCGCGTGCAAAAACAGGCATGCTCTATGAAACAAACCTATTCCTGATTGTTTCTTTCCTCCAAATGGAACATTGTTGTTCAAGATATTGTACTGGTTAACCCAAACCTATTGAAGGGTTGGTATCAGCATCATATTTAGGATGTCTTATACCAAGAAAAAGCGGGAGTAGTAGAAACGCAGGAAATGAGCAAAGGAGTGGTCGAATACTGACAGTTCCCGCCTCGAGGGCCGACGAGACGCGCATGCATTGGTTCGCGTCAGCTATTACAAGATGAAGGGTGAGTTCTCCCTCGGATGATGAGATATAAGGGCTTCGTACTGGAATGGAGTCCTGCTCCCAAGCCATACGTGGTGTCGTTAGCTAGAGCAATGGCTTCTTCTTCTGTCTTGAATCGCCCAACCGACAAGACCGGACCAAAGATCTAATAGGTCAAGAAGCGGCCGTTATGAACATGCTCCACGCTTCAAAACATCGTTTCGCCTACCTCCTCTTTCACCTATTGTGTTGCCATACGTCAGCAGGGATGCAGAGCGAACTTATTATCTAGACGGACTATTTTCATGTCCGGTCGAATCTCTGTGAAGACTTGGAAAGGAAAGAAGAAGGATTTAGTAAATGAACACAGTAATCAATCAGAAGTAACTCACTTGTAGGGTCGACGAAGAACCCTGTACCGGTTCGTTTGACGCCACCAACTATAGCCTTCGCACCTTCCTGTTTCCCCGACTCGATGTAGCTCCAAACTTTATCGTACTGAACCTTGGAAACCTGGCGAACGCCATAAGCGGCAAGTCAGTCGCAAAGGAGAAAGGATAATTACCACTGGGCCGCCTCCCGACGCCTCATCGAAGCCGCTGCCTATGACTTGAGCCTTCACTTTCGTCACGAGTAGTTCGAGGAACTTGTCGTATATGTCGTCCTGGACATAAACCCGGGATCCGGCGGTACAATCTTGTCCGGAGTTGTAACATATCCCCAGAGCCGCCCAATTAGCAGCTGGGGAAGGTGGTTAGCCAAATCGAGTGCCGCGCAGTCAGGGGGGTAACGAGGGTAAAACAACATTCAAAGAAGTATGGTCAAAACGACCCAATGCCAGGTTCGCGCGGCCGGATAGATGGTCCGAGCCTATTAAACCCAGAACCACCACGACGCTCAGGCCACGCTGCCACTGCATTGCAACCGAGCGAAGATTCTGGTGTGTGACACGGGATACACAAGATGCTTGGTCCGTTCCTCGATAAAGATAAATGGTATTCGTGGGTAACTAACCTTGGTCTAGATCGGCGGACGAGAACACGAGGTGTGGAGATTTCCCTCCAAGTTCAAGTGAAACCTGGCATCGTTGAGATTACAAAGGGCCGACAAGCAGAAAAATAGTCTAAAAACCTTCTTCAAGTTGCTCTTTGCAGCGGCTTCCATCACCTTGCGGCCTGTGATGGTGGAGCCCGTAAAAGCCACCTTATCAACGTCAGGGTGAGCTGCGAGTGCTGCACCACCAACAGCGCCATAAGACGGGACTGTATTAATCACACCAGGCGGGAATCTGTCAAAGAAAGTTCAGGAGCTGGTACCAAAGAAATGGACGCATGACCTTACCTTGCCTCCTTCACGAGTTCTGATAGTTTCTGAAAATAGTGATTTGAGATCGAGGTCTTGGCGGAGGCAGAAGCAACGTACAAGTGCTGTCAGAGGGCAAAGCTCCGATGGCTTCATGACAATTGTACAACCAACTGCCAAAGCTGGTGCAACTTTCCATGCCCTGTGGGCGCTCTCAGAGCCGTGCACTCGGTCACTGTCCCATAAAAGACTTACCACATGTTAATTGGGTAGTTCCACGGAATGCTGGTGACCTTGGTTAGTCTACTGGGATTGCAGTTGGCGTGTGTCCTTACATTTGGCCACAGACACCGATCGGATCATGGCGAGTGAAAGCAAGTTTGTTTTTATTGTCGACCTCAAGCGTCTAGGTGTCAAGGCGTCAGGAGAGGTCGGCACGACAAAGCATGGCACATACCTGACCAACGATCTTGTCGGCCCATCCTGCGTAGTACCTCAAGCATTGAACAGTGTCTCCGATGTCGAAATCCCTGACAAATGTGCTGGTAAAGACTGATCTGAACTCTGGTTTCTTCAAAAAACCTCACCTCGCGATCTTAACTGGCTTCCCATTGTTTAGGGCCTCGAGCTCAGCGAGTTCTTGCGCATTGCTCTCAATCAGGTCGGCAAGTTTGTTGATCAACCTTGACCTTTCAAACCCCGTGACGTTCTTTCCCCAGGTCGTTTTGAATGCGTTTCGGGCAGCGGCGACGGCGGCATCAATATCCTTGGGGGAAGCTTCACTCAATGAGATTAGTGGAACGAAAGAAAGAGAAGAAGAGCATACCAGAAACGACGGAGCAGATAACTTCCTCAGTGGCAGGATTGACAGCTCTATGTGATCTATGTTAATCGATAGCTTATCGGAAACATATGATCGACTTACTCGATCAGTTCAGTAGAATCAATGGAGGGCACGAATTCATTGTTGATGAAGAGGCCTGTTGGGACGCTAATGCTCTTGTTAAGAGCTGCGATATTGATGGTAACGGGCTGGGCCATTGTGTAGTTGTGAGAGATGGTGCAGTTGTGGATGAGCTGTATGTGTAGCTGACGAAGGATCTTTAATCTCTCCAATCCAGATCAGCTGACAGGCTCTCTGTAATGATAAGGAAGGGCAAAGAAGGTTAAAGGATACTGATAATCAGATACTGGAATGCATGGATAAGGGTATCTGGTCGTCATATAAAAAGTGGTGGAAGTAGTCAATGGCATGCGTGAGGGGCAGCGCCGGGTTTAAAGTTCACTTTCTGATTCTGCTCGCCGCGAATCAAAGAATATTGATACCGTGACATAATTCAAAATCGTTGTGCAGGTTTTCATTGCATAAGTTTATACGCGGGGGTTTCCAGCAGGTGATACTTAGACGAATGAACTTGTGGCACCCTTAGGGCGAGTAGCATCCCCAGACGGGTACGCAGTTCCTGAGGCCTAAGGGTCCAGTGTTATTGTGAGACATGGAGTCTGGACGCGTCGGTCATGTGATACACGTGACTATCGGCTGTCTCCGAACAATTCCGACCTCGAAATATGAGGACTAAGAGGTGGACTCGTATCAAGAAAGCCTCTACAATGTCCGTCTCTATACTCGCCCGTTCTTCTGTTCTCCGTCAGCAGGCCTTGGCTCGCACGCGCTCCTTCCACACCACCTCTGTCGCGCGCTCTGCCGACCACGGCCACTACCACGTACGTTTCTCTCATATACTATTCTCTCAAAGCTCATTCGTCGCCTTGGTTCAGCACCTCCCCTTCCAGTTCCCTGGCAAGAACAAGGCTCCATTTGCAACCAAAGTTCTCATCTTCCTTACCACTGGATTCTCCATCCCTTTCGTTGCTGTGAAGTGGCAATTGTATGTTAACTTCCTCGTTCTTAACTGGCCACATCTAACTCTCAGACAGGTACAAATCGCAAGGCGCATGAAGAAATAGAGGCAGATGGGAGCATAAAACTTCGTGTCTAATCGCTTTGTAGACGTGTTTGTACGGAATCATTCCACTATCATCCCTTCCTCTATATCGCTCTCCTGTAAAATTTCTGCTGCAACCGGCTCGTTCGCCACCCGACCGTCTTCCGATTCATTGTCTTCTGCCTCCATTTGCTCTGCTGAACGTGACGGCCCCTTGTCCTTTGCCATGGTGTTTATCCTACAATCACAAGTTCTTGCGAAGAAACCAGGGTCACCTTCAAGCGCGTCCAATGCAAACAAAGAAGCACGTCGTGCAGCAAGACCTGGGTCGGGATCCTCTGCACTCGCAAGTGTAATGTCATGGACGACGACTGCATAAAATTGAACCCAGTTTGATCTCAGGCAATGATAGAAAGAAGTCTTACCTTGAACTATATTCGGAGTTGTCTTTTTCCCCTTCCCGTCATTTTGAACAGTGAACCGTCGGCATCCTTGACTTTGAAACAGTTCAAACAACAGTTTGGTTGGATGATGTGAAAGTGTCTTCAGTGTAATGTGTTTGTCGTAGAACGGTTTGAGCAAGTTTTCGAAAAGCTTTTCAACACCTTCTAAAGAGAAATTGTCTCCGACGTAGACAGCGCCCATGACTGACTCCACGATGTCAGAGAGAGCCTGTGAAACATGTTATTGACCGAGGTGGTGTGAAATGGTTGCAAATCCGACCTTAGGTATAGCTATTTCTAACCAAAATTGGCCGGGCAGTCGTCCTTCGGATTCTGCATTCTGATACTCCTTGTCTCGGCTGATTTCGAGCTTCGCGACATAATCACGGATGCTTGTTTGGAGTGGATGCGATTTATGATAGAAGTGTTTATAGAGGCCAGAACAAACGCAAACTGCTGCGAGTGTCGAGTTTGATACCATGGCACCCTGTCGTCAAGTACGTGAGGAGGGCAAAAAACGTTCAAGCACCTCCCTTAAAGCATACCTTCAACAAGGTGAGTCCACCGGGTGTGAGCTGCTGCTCCCGGTCGTAGAGATGGCGGATAACCACTGATGGTAGGTGTGAGAACCATGCCAGGAGATATTAACTTCCACATACTGAAATCAAGTATCGCGTCCCCTATGAACTCCAGTCGCTCAGTGAAAGTCGAATCGTGACCCACGACCGAGGAGTGCGTCTGTTCAAGAAGGCCATCAGTACAAGTCAGTACGTCAAGCAGAGAACGCACCAGTGCCTGAGCTAACAGTCGGGGTTGTGCGACTTTATAACCAATGATCGCCTCTACTCCCTCAGTAGACTCTCGCTTGAGGCTCAAGTTCAGAGGAGCAGCGACGCCTTTGGCTGCAAAGTCCGCCCAAGTATTGATGCCCAATATGGGAATTCCTAGCGCTTTGGCAACCTGGAGTGCTGTCTCTTGGCCACCTGTCAGGTATCCAGCTGCGAGCATAGCTTCTGCAACATCGGCCACAGCCTAAAATAAAATGGGTAAGCGTCCACGGCCAAAGAGGAACAACAAGTTACTGGCCTTATCTCCTAGCCACTGTGCACGTTCGTCCGACCCTCGCTTTCTTCTCTTCTTTTTCTTCTTCTTCTTTGAGCTCTGTTCTGCGGCATCCTGTACCGACTTGGAATAATCGAGAACGGGCGTAGGAGGTTCGAAGGATCCCACGTCGTCGTCAGCTTTGTTCGGCGTCAAGGGAGTGAAGAAAGGGGGGATCCATAACTTCGGCGAGAAAAGTTTGGATTGTATGTAGTTGGCAACTCCAGCCTGACACGCGTACCGATAAAGTGATTTGTTGCTAATCAAATCCTGCCTAGCATCATGTAAAGAACCTTCTTTGTGAGCTGGCCTTGTGACGAAGAGATAGGTCGAAGACATGAATTTCAGAAACGCGTCGCCTGTGAAAGATCTTCGTTCAATGGCAAAACACTTTATAAGAGGAGGACGTACCGAGCAACTCAAGCCTTTCATAATTGTATTCGACGCCACAGGATGGGGTACACACTGACATATGGAGGAGCACGTCCAAAATTTTGTGATCAAATAACTTGGCATTCAATTCTTTGATCAGAAGGAACTCGTCAATGCGTCTGGTTATAGACGGCAGCAGACGTGCAGTGTTCAGAACACTGCCAATTTCTCAGCAACATCCACATATACAGATACGCGAAGAAACTTGCCTGGCGGGTATCGTCGACTTTGAACATAGCTCTGGTATCAAGTCTAATCGAAAATGGCTTTAATTTTTTGACGCAAGACAAAGAAAGGGGAGTTTACACTTGGCATGAGTCTTGGGGAGCGGTGCAGGTCGGGAAGTAGGGTTCAATTGATTTAAAACGGCAGGGATAGTAATGACTTCGACCAACGGTTGATTAACGTCCTGCAATTCTTCGAAGTCTTTCCGCCGAGTCTTGGTGAATTCGAGTAAGCTGTCAAATGCGGCCTCACGCTGAGAAACAGGTTATAAGTATACTTTGCCTTACAAAACAGTGTGGGCGTACTGGACTGTCCAACGGCTTGCTGAGTGGGGATAAATCCGGCCTTAGCCTGACAGCTGCATATCGCCTGGTAAATTCCACTGAACGATCTTGGATGACAGCGTCTTTTAAGTCTCTCTCGGTCTCTTCCAATGAACCTGTTTTGAGAGGGGCATTGAAGCTACTACCAGCGAGTTGAACAAGATCCCATGGGATGCAGTTGGCGATGGAAGGGAGATTGAAGGGGGAGGCGGGATCGTTACCACCAGACGAAGCCCAAGCAGACTTGAGAGGCACGAAGAAATACACCATATTGGCTGAAGAACATTGGAAGGGTTTATTGGACACGGTACGGCACACCCTAAGAGTGTATGAATAGATATCGTTCAGCTGCGTCTGATCGATCTGTAGGGGGGCACCTCGCTTGATGGAAACGACGGTAGGGATGCCGGAATGAAATACATTGAAGCTCGCTAGATCGGGCAGAGGCTGCCGTGTTAGGATAGCAAGGGGCGCGTATGGCTGTTTATCGATGTCCGGAGCGGTAGTTGATATAATGATAGGATAGAGCATCGCAATCGGGATGGTTCTAGTGTTTCGCCAAAACTCTGGCTCTTTTCGCGAATAACGTCGAGGACCAGTGGCATTGGGCTCTTTGGGGTTTTGTTGCTTGTCAAAGTCATGAGAAGTAATGTCCAATAACTTCGGTGGGGGAAAGAAGCGGCAATCTAGGAGACCCAGGGAGAAAAGATGCTGGCAGAACTTAAAACATGCAGCTCTTTTGGCGTCCAGTTTTGTTTGAAGGGGTGGGCCAGTGAGCTGAAGGAGGCGAGGGATAGTAACGGTACAGCTAAAGATGCATCCCGCACCGAGCGCGTCCATCCTTTCCTCGTAACTGAAGAGCACTTGGTCTATTTTGACACCATTCAGTTGGCCTATTGAGGTGAGGCGTTCAGCAGCGACAACAGAGTCTCTTAAATATAAGCGACTGCCGGTAGTGGGATCCTGAATAGAAGCAAATAGATCTACGCCGTCGGCATATTCAATGGTTTGAGATTCGGGTCGTTGTTCGCCATGGCTCACAGGGCTCCGCAGAACTTCACTGTTGTTCTGAGTCAGATGTATCACGAAGGCCGGTTGCGCCTGGTCAACATCTTTGCCGATCTTAAGGCATTCGGCATTAAAACTGCCCAAAAGGCAACTTGAGTCAACATTCAAGATTCGTTGGTTCGAGACACACCTTATAATCACTGATGTGTGGGGCGCATGTATACTGTTATCCAATTTCGGTAAAATCAAAATGTTGTAGACTCCGGCGGCGAATAGGCGTGAGATCTCCTGCAGACATAATTTGATCAATGGTCATGTTTTTGGGGCGGATGTACTTGTATTTTTTATTCACCTGACGTCGAATGGGCGAGGTCGCATTTGGATGCAAGGACAGCGGTCGAAATGAAAGTGTGGAGCCGTCCAGTATCCGAAGCATGTCTGCTATGGCGAGGGCAACCGACTGAAGTTCGACTACAAGACTTGGTCAGAAGGTTTTTTATCTTGAAGATTTCAAAGATTTACACACCAAGAACTATTCCCCGAAATGCTTCGCCATACGGCTCACATGACTCAAGAGCCTTCACTAGCGCCAAAAACTTGTGGCTGACGTTGAAACGCAAGGAGGTTGGATCTAGATTGGGAAGAGAAAAACCCCAATTTTTTATGCCGTTTCGGAGTCGATCTTGCCCAGATGCTGTAGTATTTCTGCTGTTTTCATTTTGAGCATCACTCTCCCTGAACGCTCGCCGCCAAAATAAATCGCCCGCACAACTTCCCACTTCATCAAACACGGCTTGTGAATCACTGAGATGTTTTGATAGAAACCAATCTGAGGAGGCGATTGACAGCAGTTTGTCAGCCAAAGTAGACCTAAGGCCAGGGGGAGCCTTTTCATATAAGAGCACGACTTCCGCAGGATGCTCTTGTGAGATGTCGGTGAGCTCGTAGCCATATATTTGAAGGACTTTGGAGTCCATGAGTCCCTCTAGTTCAGAGGCAACAAAGGAAGTCATGTGGGCCTCAGAGAGTAGCAAGAAGCCCAAGATACGAGGACGAGAAAGACGGTCAGTCACCATATAAAAACTCTTCATGATCTTTTGGACAATGGGAAACAGGTGGCCCTGAGAGTCGCCCACGTTGGTGAAGATTAACAATTGGACTTGGTTCATATCAAGTTCCCCGCTACCGAAAGACGAAAGCAATGACTGACAAAGATGAGAGTAAGATTTATAGAAAGACTTGGCTGGCCTTACCTCGGGAGTGGTGATCGTTATATCAGTCCGTAGAAGATATGACCAAGGTTCCGGATCTCCATTCTTTTTGTGCTGTGCAACCGATGTTTCGGGGGTCATTCGGCAGAGCGTCTCTCTGTAAGCATTACAAGAGGAATCATCACTGTAGTATCTGTTATCCAACATACACAGATAACGTTTTGCGAATTACAGACTTTACCACTAATAACGCCGTACGACGTCTTTTGACAGTGGAGCTGGTCGGTACTGGTAAGCTCTCCACATCAACAGAGGAGATGATCAGTTGAGCTAGGGCTTCAGTTGTTGCTACAAAGACAGTTCCAAGTTCGTTCTCTGGGGCAATGCAAGAACACATACCTTGTTCAGGACGTAGAATCACAATTGCTGGAGGGATGTAAGCAGGTCGCAACATTTGAGCCAACGAAATAGTCACTGTTTTGACGTCGAGACTGTTCCAGTAAGTCCTCTATATTGAAAAGTGGAGTGTTCGCCGTGTTAAATCTAACTCTCTTCCTCGGAGGGTTGTCAGATACGGACTCCTGCGCGCGGCGGCGCCCGAGTCCAGAATCTTCAAAGTGGGTAGTTGGAGCGAGTGCGGCGTTGGATGGATGAGCTGCTGCAGTGGAATCCAGACTGGACACACTGCTGCTAAGTCCATCCAACATGTCCTGGTGTCCATCGGCGGGAGGGTCTTTCTCCTTCCATGACCGCTTCCACACGCTCAGCATGATCTCTCAAGAGTCCTCTGAGAAGGGCTCCACGCGACGAGCAGAAACGAAGGTTGGGTGGACAGTGGGACTCGAGTTCAAGTTGTACCAAACGGCGACTGTCAAGGTTAAAAATCAATTATATTATGAATACAGTATTTGATTATATGTCAGTAGTAAATAACTCGGAAGATGTTGGTACGTGATCATTGACAACCACGTCAGTATAATAAACTCCTCCTCCTCCTTCATACTCCAATCTATACTATATATTCAAGTCTCCCTTGCTTGCACTACTCGTCCACTCGTCCTCTGAGCGGTACTGAGGGCCTCATGTATACATAGGAGGCATCCTGGAGTAAATTTCTCTTGACTTCTGATGAATAACTCTTCTGCTGTACAAGCACTTGGAAAACACCTAGACTTACAGCTCAGCAACAACACTTCGCCAGGTGCTCGTACAAGAGTAATTTCTAACCATTGTCTTCCAGAGCGCCTTCCCTCGAGCGGTATGTCCAATTCTAGCCTCACTTCAACTTCCCTGACGATAGTAATTTGCAGGATTCATACTACGTGAGGCGGAAGACTTGGCGCCTAGAGCCATTCTCCGCCAATTACGTCGTAGCCCTTCTCCCCCGAACTCGGAACTGCATCCACGCGCAGACGTTCCAACACGCGATCATGGAGCAAGCCATTCGCCTGAGACATCGGCATCTTCCTCGCCCAAGTCTCCTAAATCTCAAATTAACCAGATTACAGCATGGACAGAGCCGCAGGTCAGCACAGCCCCTCTTCATTTCTCTCGCTTATGCCTCATGCGTTCTAGCCTTTTGAAGTTTTTAGGGCGATCGAACGTAAGGATCTCATGTTTCTAATGGAAGTTCGTGATCACGGGTTCCCAGTGAGTCGACTGCCTCTGACTCGCTGACTATCTGATCCCGAGTCCATTAAGCTATTGCTTCGAAAGACTGGGAATGCAACCCCTCTACTCCATGCTATGCGAATCGGTCAATCCCATCGCGATGTCGCGATCGTTCTATTAGGCGCCTTCTCTCGATACATCAACCATCTAAGTGATGAGGATATACTCAAACCGCGCACGAAGATGATTTTGAAAGCCCTACGTGTGTCTCTTTGGCATTATACATTACCGCCGCCTAAAACACCTCTATCAAGGGACCAATCTCAAGCTCGCAATCGACTATGGCCTTGCAAAATCACAGAGCGATTTGACAGCTTCATTCCTACAAACCCTTGTCATGAGCGAAGGTGACAAATGGGTCTGGGCGCAGGTTTCAACTATTTCACATGCTTTGAACGCTGGTACAGCGGGGCAGCCTGTCAAAGCTGCGGAATCTGCCGTGCGCCGTTTTGCTACGAAGGAGCTTGGTAAGGCCGATCTCATCGCTGCATTGGAGGACTAGTGAGTTTGAAGCTCTTTTGTCCTTATATATTATTTATGAAGTTATTCATAGCGTGGGCAATGCTACTAGGTTTGTCACTTGTCGCATTCGACCGAGACCATTTTCAACCGTCCTTTCAGTGATCTTCTAATGCTCGCTGCATGGTCGAATGTATTGGCCACTATTCAAGGTGAAATGATCCCGGTATGCCCTTATATATCGTCAGCTTTACCTTCTTACACAGACATATTGTCAGTTCTACTACTTTGCTCGTGACACCCGGGTCTACAAAGCCTTTGTGGACAGGTTAGATCTGCACAAAGTGGACATACAGAACTCACTCAGTCGGCGCCTCAAATGGCAGCTAAGAGTTCTTCGGACTGTCCTTGAAGGGAGGACGACGACATATCGCGTGAGTAGAATGGCCAATCCGTTGTGTGATCAGAATTCACTCAGATCACTACACACAGAGAAAGATTGAGTTGTTAGGTGGCGAACTAGACCAAGGTGAAGGGGTGTAAACACTATCTGGCTTATTTCGTGTATTTCTATGCTGCTGACATACTAGGAATCATATAAACGTTTACGATCGACACAAAAACTCTCGGTAGCAATGTCACGGCCCCAAATAACCAGTAAAGGCCAGATGGTCTCCCCTTATCTGCTCGTAAAAGGTGCCCAACCAGCTCAAGAATACACCTGGTTGTTGGCGTATCATCGAGCATATATCAGAATCATGGACCAGCTCTATACAGCTTAGTTTCAATTGCAATCTACCCGCACGGACATCTGGGCGTGGAGAGCATCAACGATTGTGACGTCGCTGTATAAGGTGGATCCGAGGCCAATATTTGGCTACATCTATCTTCGTATTTTTTTTTTATATACTATCCATGTGCAAGTGATAATCTCTTCTTGATCTTATTGGGGACAACAGTTCTATTGTCAGAAAGTTTTGCAGATACCACCAACTATAGACGTAAACTAAGGCCTTGCCACCATATGTATAACCCAACCACGCCCAGGCTGATAACTGCCGGCAACAATTCCAATTGCACTATGGTGTATACCCAGGCGGTTGCTAGAGGAGGGCACTGGTGGTACATGATTACAGGTCAAATGCTTAGAAATTGTCTGTACTTTCTCAGACATACCTGCTTCATATTGACCAGCCACGACCCACGGTTGAGCAGATATAGCATCCTGCTGCCAGACAATACACCTAACAGAAAGAGCAAGGCTTGCATTTTCCGTTGAGATTTATAACGCGCCGCTGTAATGAACTTCATTGAGAAAACAGCGACAGGATAATGATGTCATAGGCTCTCACTGTAGAAAACAAAAATTGAGATGACTCGATGGCAAGTCAATATACCGTCAATGGTTTCCTACGTAGAAAACCCTACGCACTTGGCACACCCGAAACCATCCGGTCCACCATGGTCTTCAGAGTTGGATGTTTCCCGTATTGGAAATGAATAAGTCTATTGAAGATAGATATCAGTTACCGCCTGAAATACAATATCTGGCACGCACATTTCCATGAGTAGCAACAGAAAAGATATAGGTATGATGATGATAATGGCGTTGAAAATCTCCTCTGCTAGAGCTGCGTCCTCCTCCGCGTCATCCACTCTGGGTTTGCTTTCCAGCTTCTTCAAAACCCCCGACTCGTTGATCAAGCGCCATTGTTCCTGCTCAGATATTTCCGCCGTCTCTGTGGGGTCAACGAGTCCAATGTCTGAGTCAGACTGCTTGGTCTTGCGTTGCCGCGCCATCGACGTGTCTGTGAGTTGAGGTCGAAACGGTCACAATGTGACCTCCCCAGTGATGGCCGACCAGAATCTGCTTGACATTTTGCAAGCCCACGGAGAGCAATTTCTTGACTCTTTCTCGCTTCCAAATGTCAAACATAGTCCCAATAAACGCAAACTGGCCCAGGAATTACTAAATCCATGCAAGGCGCAAAAACTAGATGTTCCAAGTGCCGAATCTGAAGAAGAATGGGGGGGTATTGATGAAGGGTCTGTGTACGAAATTGGGTCAGGATCTGAAGCATCTGGTACGTCCCATTGAATCTCCCTATGAAGATGATACGAACTGACCACTAGAATTCGAGCATGAAGATGACGAATTTACGGCTGCGAGCTCCTCTGCAGCCCATTCAAATGTCGTTGTCTTCCAGGACATTGGCAGGACTTCAACTCGATCAGATCCAGCCACGAAATCCCAGAAGAAAGCTTTCATGGTAAGCTTGGACGCGTTCCACGAGCGAGCTTAACATATTTATACATCAAAAGTCTTCCAGAGTTTCTAAACTGAGAGAGGACGCTTCTGGAGCTCAAAAAAAGGAGCAGACAGAAGAAGAAAAGGATGATGAACAGTAGGTATACCAAGGAAATGTTCTGACTCGTCTGACCGCCTCTAGCACAAATGCACAGAACGACGCGATACTCCATCGACTGGTTCACACTAAACTACTCTCAGGATCTCTCAACCCAGACCTTGATATGACTCCTGCGCATCGTCGCAAAGCTTTGGCTGGGCGTGTATTGGAGCTTTCTGGTACCGCGAAGCTTGGAAAGGGCGAAAAGTCGGTTCGAGAAAAGGAGAGAAACCAAGCCTCCAAGCGTGTGCGAGAAGGTTTGAAAGAGAAACAAAAAGAACGGTCAAGGCAAGAACTCGAGGAGGTAAATTCAAATTTGATAATCATTAAACCCTTCGATTACTGACTGCGTAATCCAGGCAAAGGATTTGGGCAACTATCATCCAACACTAAAGAAGTTGTTCGAGGACTCAGATGGCCCGTCAGCCAAGAAACGCGAAAGAGGACTCCGGATGGGTGTTGGAAAATTCCGTGGTGGTCTCTTGCAGCTTGGCCGAGAAGATATCGATAAGGTCATGGGCGCAAGTCGTGGTTCAAGTCAAGGTCGCGGAGCTTCACGTGGAAGAGGCACTGGTCGAGGAGGAAGAGGAAGAGGAAGGGGTCATTAAGTAACAATATCGATAATATTCTGCTCTATCGCTCTGATGAACACGCCTCAACCCACAACCCACGAGTAGGTCAATGTTCTGGAGGCTCATAGAGCGTGACGAGGATCTCTCCTACTTCTTGCAGTCCTTCTGTTGTCGTTAACACACGAAAACCCATTGTCGAAAGTTTAACTCACATTGGAATTTGTTGGCCTTGATCGTCGATCAGGATTATGTTCCTTGCATTCCTTGGGACGGACATATAACTTATTGCAGGGTATGTTGCATTCCTGTTATGCCTCAGATACTACCGTCGCTGTGGATGCGTAACAAACCTTGTATGCAATGATCGACGAGGATGGGCTTCGCGATACCTGTCATCGCTGTCACTGCCATGGTCAAGTACACGCTTGCATAGTTCGACTAAGTTTACTTACGGCTTCCCCACCCGAGTGTGATCGTTGTCGTCTTCCGTGAAAGCAGAGGCATATTCGTATCCAAAATCCCCCGTGCTAAACATAAAAGTGCGGTGGTTACGACCACCCTCGCGATGCATTCACATTGAAATTTGCCTACCGATATAACTCGATTCCCGTTTCGTCTTGTATGATAGTTGGGGAGACACGGCGTGGCTTGTGTATGGAATCCCCGAATTCACCCACTCTTCCCAGGTTATGCTTTAGGGTAAGCCGCATCGTTGGTGATAAAAGTGGCATAGTTACCTCATAGTTTCTTTCCCGTACTTGTCCTCGAAGATCACATTTAGACCTCCAGGAACTATATAATAATACATCTCAGGTCCGTCATAGTCGTGATTCCACGTCTCGTGTTCGTACACGACGGGCTACACCAGTCAGTTTGTGTTGGCGACGCAAAGATGAAAGTGATATCAACCTCGATGACTTCGGGCTCTTCAGGCGGCAGCTGGTGTTGAGTAACTGAACGGCGTGCCCGTGACCGTGACTGTCGCTGTTCATCGATACGCATTGCTTCGTGAGGCTCGGAAGGCCTCCAGGATTGCTCTGAAATATCTCTGCCATCAATGGCATTCACCGAATGCCTGTCATCTCCTGGTAGTGCTTGTGTTTGCCGGTGAGCATGCCTGTATTGTTGATCCTCGCCTTCATATTGCTTATATCGTTCTTGGGGCCTGTGATGGGTATGCGCTGAGCGCATCGAAGAAGAGCTCCACGATCTAAACGGGACTGTTGGATCTCTGTCACCTGGCACATCACCACTTGACGTCGTGTAACTCTATGATATGGGATTCAGCAATATATAGCAACACGGTCAAGTTCAAGCTCACTTTTCTGGAAGGTTGCTGCGTCAACATCAAGGGGTATGAGAGAATATACTTAAGAGGCAGGAAAACCTCCCTGACCTGTCTATCTTCGTCGCTATCTTCTGATTTATGTTCTATTTCATGCTGATGCACAGTACGTTCCCTATTCGAAGTACTTTGCCGGGCGTTCGAGGATGCAGCTTCAGATGACGGAAAGGGCCTTCTTAAAAGATTGTGGAATGGTGTCATGGTCTTTCCCTCTGCAAACTGTACGAAACGTCATTTATACACACGGGCACGAGGCGTACATGACTCTGCCATCCTTCAGCCTGCATGGTTTCGCAAAGCAAGTTTGACATCTCGACCCCTGCTGCAGATCGTTTCAGGTCCCTGACAAGCGGAAAAGGTAGTGCATAACAAACTGTCCTGCCCTACAACTCGGACGGCTAATCTTAATATAGATCATTCATGTTTCCTTTTAGTTTTGCAGTAGAGCGAAGTCATAGCCCTTGAGTATGGCTTTCACCCCATTGCAATTGCAACTGTCGCACATAGGTTAACGCTTGCGTGACCTTGCTGATAGCATCCGCGGTTACACCGATTGACGAGGGGTCTATCAAGGCCTGCGGACCGGAAATTGTCGTCAGCCTCGCGGATAGTGCGAGAAGGCTGGACTGCAGCGCCGTAGCAGATTTCTCCAGAGCCTGAAGTCCGGGGCTGTCTGTAACCTAAGAATAGGTGTGACTTGGAATCAAAGAGGAAGGTCGATGTCCTGCTATTTACCTTATTCTCATGTTGAAGACGTAGAGTGGGTGTTACGGCCTTGCGTCCAGAAGAATGAGAAAGCTGAGACAAAGCTGAATAGACAGGATACCACGAACAGTAGGTTGGGCCAATGTCCCGGATGTTGATACATGGCTACTCTGGATATGAGACTGATTAAAAATATTAGCTATCGAATGAACAATTTTGTTCCTCACCTGTGCCTCATGCTGTGTCTGGTTGGTTTCGGCGGGGAGCAAAATCGTAGCAGTACTGCTGTTATTGGGCTGCGAGATTTCCGAATTGGTGAGGACAAGACGCTCTCGCCCAGCCCAATCAGTCTCGGTGAGATATACACCACCACATATGACACATTCCTATAGCCACGTGTAAGACGTAATACAACAGGAAATCATATAAACGAACCTTTCGGGGGTCCTTTTCACCTCCTGCCTTAGGAGGCCGAACCAAAGGAACACCATAACACCGTATATTGGGACATTCATCTCCTAGCATCGCCCAACCCTTGAGGAGGCGCTTGCCAATTTCTGCTGACGCAGTATCTGATTGTTCGCGGCGACGTCTCGACTCCTCGGTGTCAGCAGGTGGAGCAAACACCGGAGAGCTGAGAGTGCTCGAGATTTCTGTCGGTGGTGTCGAAGGACGCGAGAAATTAGAATCTGAAGCTGCACTAGATGCTGAATCTGACGCGGTCATTGCTGGGTTTATGCGAGATTCTAATGATATAGACGCGTTAATTCAAGGCCACAACAAAAACATGCAGCACACACACACACCTCCAGAAGCATCATCACAGTCTACACAAAGGTGCACGATCGGTATCCTTCCATTTGGTGAACGCATGAGTGGGACGCTACATCCTGGTGACTTGCAGGATTGGTCGGTTAGAACCTAACAAAATCATAAAACGCTTATCAAGAGAAAAAAGTTGACTGCGTACCCATCCTTTTAGCATATATTCACCGATTTTGCTGGAAACATCAGCAACAGAAGACTTGACCATGATAGCAGAGCCGAACAGTCAAATCAATTTAAGGCGCGATTCAAGAAGACAAATATTATTGCGTAAGCAGAAAACATGTGACGTAGAACATAGATCACATGTTAATGACGAGATCATATTGCTTCTTGAATCCCTTTCTGGCAACTGCCACGACATTGCCGCGTCGACACGGCGTATATCCCCTGAAAACACCTCATGAGGTGGGGAAAGTACTGGCCCGAATATGTCCTTGCTGTTCTGGTGACCGCGATCAATGGACCCAGATTGCTCTCATACACCAATGCAACGACTCCGCCATCCCCGGTGTCCGGAACTGGGTGGACTGCAGAAAGGAAACTGGCTGCTCGGTATGCGGATCTATTTCATTGTCACCCGTACCTCTCATGGAATTATTTGTTGAAAGTGAAAGAACCCGTGAACTATGGTACCATGGCTTCGACAATTACATGACCTATGGTCAGTCTTTGCAAATCCAAACATGATTCCAAGAATTGTCGCTGATAACCATGTAGCCTTTCCTATGGATGAAGTGTGCTTTCAGACAACTTAGCCTGAATACCAGCTGATCCTCGCCCAGTTAACTCCCCTCTCGTGTACTGGCCAGGGCCCCGATTGGGGAAATCCGTGAGTACAACATGGCTCTGCCAGGTTCACAACTGAAGATATTCGACTAGTTGGAATATTGCCTCCAACGACGTAGCAGGCAACTTCTCTTTGACATTAATAGATGTTATCGACACGCTGGTTGTTCTCGACGATCGCCACGGTTTTGAGCAGGCAGTCAAGAACATCATAAATTGGGTTTCGTTCGACGTGAATACCAAACCGCAAGTCTTCGAGACGACTATTCGAGTCCTGGGTGGTTTACTTTCCGGCCACATATTCGCCAACCAGACAGGGCAACCATTCCACCTGCCGTGGTATCGTGGAGAGCTATTGCAAATGGCGCATGACCTTGGAAAAAGGCTTCTTCCGGCCTTCAACACGCCTACGGGACTGCCTTATGCCAGGGTATTTAATTAGAGCATGTCGCTCTACTTCTGCGCTGAACATTACCTTAGATAAATCTTCGACATGGGGTGACAAAGGGCGAAACTTTGGAAACATGTAAATCTCTTGACACCCCATACCATGTGTTACTCACACAAACTAGGCACGGCCGGCGCTGGTTCACTGATCTTAGAGTTTGCCACTTTGAGTCGACTTACGGGTGACGATCGTTTTGAAAAGGCTGCACACAAGGTCTGTTTTGGCACCGCTGGATACAGAGATGGGGAGCTGATCAAGGGATCAATGAAGGCATTCTTTGGGATTTGGAACCGCAAATCTGATATAGGGCTCGTTGGGAACACCATTAATACCTGGACAGGGGTTCGTCAATCATTTGTTGACCATCGGTCAAGTCCTCATGTGCTTTGCAGTTGTGGACAGCGCCTGAAATCACTGGTATCGGTGCTGGTGTAGACTCATTCTATGAGTATGCGTTGAAGTGGTACATTCTGAGCGGCAAGTGGGGATGATTGGGTACAGCAAGTATGCAACTCATGAAGAAACAGGCGATGTCGAATATCTGGACGTATGGGAAGAGGCATACGCAGCCATTATGCGCTTTTCCAGAGCGACCGATGGATTTTGGGTGAGCAGTGTTGCATTGCTTTGTTATGTGTTCTTACGCCTCGAATCAGTATCGGACGGTAAACATGGACAGCGGAAATGTGGCATACTTCACCGTAGATTCCTTATCTGCCTTCTGGCCTGGCCTACAAGTGCTATCGGGAGACATCCAAAGTGCCATCAGGTTACATCTAATCTGTCAGTCTTCTCCTGCCTGTGTCCAATAATTAATTCATATCTTCCAGATTACAATCTATGGCGAGCCCATTCAGGACTACCGGAAGTCTATGACACAAATTTCAAAAAAGCTACTTCTCATCAATACCCGTTACGACCTGGTAAGCGTTGAGCGAAGATTTTGGGGATCCAACTAAGTTTTGTTTTAACTTCTGATTTCGATAGAATTCATAGAATCAACGTGGTATCTATATCGAGTGAGCTGAGGGTATGTCTCTCCTGTTTGAGCTCCATTCTTATATCGTTCGACAGGCCACAAAAGACCCTTTCTATCTCGACGTTGGAGAGCGTGTTCTGTTTGACCTGATCACTCGCTCAAAAGTGGATTGTGGGCTGGCAGGCATTCAGGATCTTCGGACAAACAAGCGGGATGATCGTATGGAATCATTTGCGCTTTCAGAAACATTGAAAGTCAGTGACCTCAAATTTGTTCGTTTCTCAACTAACTATTGATGTAGTACCTCTATTTGCTGTTCGACGAAGAAAACCCATTACATAGCGACGATTCGAACTACGTCTTTACCACTGAGGGGCACATCCTTTCTCTTGGCCAACAACACTTGAAGCCCACGTCCGCTTCACGGCGAAAACTGCGCCATATCGACAATCATCAATGTCCCGCATATCGCCCTTTCGTCCATATATCCGATAAACGCGGCTTTGGGAATGGCCTGATTCAAGGCATACAGAGTCGACCTGATTTTGAGTACGCTCGATCGTTGGTGGGACTTGTAGCCCCCCAAAAGGACATTGATGTCTGGTCTCCGTCCGGTTGGTGCGAAAGACCCCACGTTGATCTGTTTGTGAGCATTTTCATGATGAATCTATCTTTTGGATAAATGCTTAATTGTGTGGTATAGTCCTATGATGTTATACTGTCCACAGACGGGAAAGTAGTCCCAGAAGATTTAAGCCCAAGCTTGCTCAAGCTTGGCGTTCTTCCCGATGGCTTTGTCATAAACAATGTCACCGGTATCCGAACTCATATTGTTCGCCGCCTAGACGGGAATGGCTACGATGTTAGGAAATGTGCGTGTCACTGATATCACTTCTATGAGCGTAGTGAGCTGATGGCAACTTTATTAAGTGGGACACTACACCGTACGAACGGGACATCTCGTCTACATCAATGATTCCACGTTATTCACCCATCTCGACGGCAAGCAAAATTCTGCAAAACATCTGGACGTCCTTCTTCAGTTCTACGCCGAAGATGTCGACTCTCTGATGCGAGTCCAGACAGGAATCCCCGTTGACACCTCAAACGACATGCAAACTCTATTGGTCGGCTACACTGCTCAATTTGGAGGACAACTCACCCAACATTCGGATCCAAACATACATTTTGCTCATCCAGGCGGAGTCAATGTTTACAGAGACACCAGCAACTCATTTGGATGCAGTCCATATAAATACTCACACCCCTACAGCATTCTTATTGTCCAACGAGGAGATTGCACCTTCCTTGAAAAGCTCATTCAAGCTCGAGAAGCATCTGCAGCGGGAGTCATTGTCATTAGTGACGATGACCTTGTTATCAACCCAACTGCGAATGCGGACGAGATACAGGCAGCTGGGGATTTGAGGGACATCGCTCTGGTTCTCCTTCCACGGAAAGCTGGGGAAGTTCTTTTGGAGATGATACAGCGCGCGGAGCAGGGGATTGTAAGCCAGGTGAGAATGGTGCTGGAAGATGAGCCCGCAGATATACCACCTGCAAAAGACCCAAATAGGATATTATATATCAATGGGCATCCGCTCCGTAATACAAGATTGTGGGTTTAGAATCAATCCTCAGCCTGGACGATGGAGTAAGAGGGCGCGTCTAATTTCGCGCCACCTTGGAGGAACGTCAACTCAATGATGAACAGGTATTCTAGGGTTTTCCCGCCCATTTTAGCAATGAGCTCGCCTGCAGCTTTGGCAGATCCTCCTGGAAAACACGTTGACCATATAATAACAGCGACAGGGTACCTGATTACGCACCTGTAGCAATGAGGTCGTCAACCACAACGACGGTTTGCCCAGGCTGAATGGCATCGGCCTGCATCTCGAAGATATCCTTTTTTGCACATTTGAGCCTCATAGCGGTATCATACAAATGATTATGGAACTCACCATCCCATACTCTTTTTCATACGATGCCGACACGCACTCTCCAGGGAGTTTACCGCGTTTACGAACAGGAACAAAGGCGGCGCCCAGTCGTAGGGCAATCAGGGGTCCCAGGAGGAATCCTCGCGCATCGAGTCCAACGACAACATCGATCTTCTTGGAGGCCGAGGAGGCGATGGTGTGCGATGTAATATGGTGCAGGAAATGGGTTATCAGAGTCTCGAATGCAATTGGGTTCCGGAGAAGTGGGAAGATGTCCAGGAACACGATGCCCTGGATTTCGAAGTAAACACGCAGGTCTTCGCGAGTCACTTCAGTGATAGACTGACCTTCTTGGGAAAGTCGGGATGAGATTTGAGATGACTCTTAATGTACTCGACGTCCATGATGGTGAATTGAAGGAAGACTTGTAGAATTTTTTGAGAATTTCCTAAGCCTGATCACTTTTACATGTGGCTCGATCCTGCAAACTGCCAGTAACCATCGGCACCTGCACGTTTGTCATATGGCGCACATTCTGTCCGCATGGAACTCAGCATTCAGTAGATGAAGCCTGAGGTTCGAAAATGTTCATATGTTCGATTCGCATAACATGTGCAGCATAGTAAATCATGGTAATACGAGGACGATCTACGACAAGATTAAACCGACTCGAGAACTTCTGGCTCCTTGAAGTCCTTCGCCACCCGTGTGCCTGTCTCCTGTAGATAATACTCTTGTGAGCAACGGTGTATGGAAAGGATAGGGAGAACTTACATCTGTTGACTCGCCGTGGAGTTCAAGGAGTTTGGAGACATCAAACTTGGGTGCCTTGAGGATTTTCGCCTTGCGCACATACACATTCTGCAAGGGGTAGATGCCGCGAGCCGCCTTCTCAATCTCCCGTCCGATAGCTTCCGGAACGAATTTCTGGACAAGCTCTTTCAGGTCACAGCTCGTCGCTTCCCTGGTCATGATCTCGAACATCTTTTTCCTGATCTCCCGTATCTGAGCGGTCTGAGCGTAGGTAGTTTTCTTGACCTGTGATGGGCGTCGTTTCGTGAAGCCGATGGCGAAGAGACGGAGGAGGTAACCGTCCGTAGTTTTGACATCGACATGGGCTTCGATGAGCGTTTGCCACTTGCGAACAAGAGAGCGGAGCTTGTCGGAGGTGAAGTCCATGCCGTGAAAGTTGGTGAGGCAGTTCTTGCCCTGGACCTCGTCGATCCTTAGCTTGATCTTGCGGAAAGATTGTTCCTCATCTTTGTTGAGGTCAGCGAGGGAGATTTCGACGATGCGACCCTTGAGCGAGTCATTTGCGTTTTCTGTAGGGAAATGAGACCAGAGTTGGATAGAGAGAAAAAAGTGAGGACATACTAAGGCCTTGTGACTTGTTGGCGAGGGTCTTGCCGACGTTGCGCACCTCGAAGATTGACGGCGCCTTGATGTCGTACCAATCTAGAGCAGGTCTGAGCAATTGGTTGGAGCGTAGAAACATAACACACACCCTTGCGGGAGAAAGGGTCGACGACCTTCTTCTTGATACCCTTTTTACCCTTAGAGAGGCGCTTGTTCTAGGAAAGAAACCAGTCAACAAGAGCATCAAAAGACGACGAGAAATCAGCCTACCTTGCCGACGGCCATGTTGGTGGATTAGTTTGCGGTGGGGAGGGACCGCAAAGGTGGACGAGCCGGCACTTGGACAGGCGTAGTTTTGGTTGGCGAGGCGGACGATTTGGCTCTGTTGTCTGTCAGGTCCAAATTCGTTCCAGTGGCTTCAAACCTTATCACTACAGCTGTAAAGTAGTTCCCACGCACTGTCACACTCTTGTCACACTCCTCATGCTCACTCGCGCCGAGTTTGACACCGCCTGCAAGACGATCGTCGATCAAACACGTTCTCCAGCTCTCACCGGCTGGTCGTGGAATGAGCATTCTGTACGCTCTAGCCAGTCATTCTTCCCATCGATCGCGCAATTTGACCGTTTCAAGACCCTACCCGGCTTAGGATTCTTATCTAGAACCGTTCATCACTTCCGGAGACTGCAATCGCCTACAGCGGATATTGATGTGGATCTGCAAGTAATCGAGCAAGACGACGCCGAGGCAATCGCTTCTCCGGAGACTCTCGTTTCGCGACAATACATCGTCTATTCTCCGACTTTTCAAGTCCCTGCATTTTATTTTACAGTTCACGATTCAAGTTTGTCACATCGCGTCAACCTTTGACCAAAGCTCCCTGACGGGCTTAAAATAGCGGGAAGTCCACTGGCACTGGCAGAGCTTGTTCGTACAACGCTCTTCCATCCTTTTGCCTTTGAGCACAGTGATCTGTCGACATTCGGGATCACACGTCAGGCATCTTCGTTTCCCATCCTTTCACAAGGCGAACATCCGAGTTTGGGAACACCGTGCTGGTATCTTCATCCATGTGCAACCGACGAGGCTGTCACCGAATTGATGACCGACGCCGATGCCGATGGTTGTGGAAGAATAGTCGTACGATGGTTAGAGATGTGGATTATGGTGCTTGGGACGGCAATTAATACTAGGCCATGATTTTGTATGGGTGGGATGTCGAGAAGCTGTAGCCGATGACAAACACATGAAAGCATCCGGAGCTTGACCTCGGGATTTGGTATATACTGTACACGCTTAGTTTTGAGGGGTTCCTCGCACCATTTTACCCACTTTACTCATCTCCTCACCTGTCACTCTGTTCAGAATATTATCTTACGATCAGGGTAGATCGCAATCAGATTTTGTTTCGCATTCCGATCTTGTAGGTCAACATATAAAGGTGCCATGCTACTTGCGCGTTTTGCCTCAACTTCTCGCGTTTCCTCCCGTACTTTCATCTCAATTCCATCCCGTTCAATGGTACGTCCATCTTTCCGACTATAATCCGTTCTGTTAATGACCGTATCACAGGCCCACGAAGCTGTCATCGTTGCTGCTGCCCGCACTCCTGTTGCCTCCTTGAACGGAGCTCTGAAAACATTCACTGCTCCCCAACTCGGTGCAATCGCTCTCAAGGCCGCACTCGAATCCAAGCAGATCGACCCCGCCGTCGTTGAAGAGGTTTACTTTGGCAATGTTGTGCAAGCAGGCGTTGGCCAATCGCCTGCTCGTCAAGTTGCACTCAACGCCGGCCTCAAGACCAGCTCCGATGCTACAACTATTAACAAAGTCTGCGCCTCTGGCTTGAAGACCATTATTCTTGCAGCTCAGAGCATCAGGTCCGGTGATCGCCAGGTCGTCGCTGCTGGCGGAACGGAGAGCATGAGCAATGCTCCGTCAGTACACTTGATCGCCTTCTCCAACTAAGTTGATTCAATTGCTTTCTGTCAGGTTCCTCCTTCCCCGCCAAAACCCTCTCTTTGGCAAATTCACGACTATCGATTCCCTCGAGAACGACGGTCTTTGGGATGTCTACAACAACTTTGCTATGGGTAACTGTGGTGAATCCGCGGCTACTAAGCACGGCATCAGCCGCGAGTCCCAGGATGCCCATGCCATTGAGTCGTACAAGCGAGCTGAGAAGGCATGGAAATCCGGTGCTTTCGATGCCGAGGTGGTCCCGGTCACTGTGAAAGGCAAGAAGGGCGACACCATCGTGAAGGAGGACGAGGAGTACAAGAGGATTATCTTTGACAAGGTCCCTTCTCTCCGCTCCGCTTTCAAGCAGGGTGGTAGCATCACTGCTGCAAACTCGTCGCCTCTCAGTGACGGTGCGTCGGCACTCATCCTGATGTCCGCCGAGAAAGCCAAGGAGCTCGGACTGACCCCTCTGGCTAAAATCATCTGTGAGGATACCATTCGTCTCTACTTCCACGATATTCTTATATTCCCCACTATTTAGCATGGGCTGATGCTGGCGTTGACCCCATCGACTTCCCGGAAGCTCCCACGATCGCAATCCCTCAGGCTCTCAAGAAGGCTGGCCTTACCATCGACGATATCTCCCTCTTTGAGATCAACGAGGCATTCTCCGCGGTCGTTCGCATTGCTGAGAAAGTTTTGTCTATTGATCCTGCCAAGATCAATGTCAATGGGTACGTTGATCGTGATATCGTCTGATTAGGCTTATTTTTATATATAAACATCTCACTAGTGGTGCTGTTGCTCTTGGACATGCCATCGGCAACTCCGGCTCCCGGATCATCGTTTCACTTGTTCACGCATTGAAGGCTGGAGAGTATGGTGCTGCTGGTATCTGCAATGGGGTATGACAATCTTCCTCGATTCATGTGATGCATACTGATACGGCAATTTAGGGTGGTGCCGCTTCGTCTCTCATCATCCAAAAACTATGAAGCCATTCTATACGCCCCCTGTTTAGTCGCATCACTTGTAATCCATAATCAAACATCAAATCTATACGGATCAGTTAAACCCCTCAACGTCCCGTTATGCTTACGGCTCTCACAGGCTCTCATGCTTCGAACTTCCAAAGAGGTCGTGAAACTGTTGATGCTTGACGAACGATGCCGAACCGTGTGGTCTGGCGATTCTGATTCGACCGCAATGTCTCCACTCCCCACGATGGTACAATGTTTGCTCACAGCTCCTATGATATACGATGAAAATAGCTTGCCTTAAAACACGAAGCCGGCCACTGAGTGGGGACCCAACACGTTGACTTGTTTCATCGACTTCACCTGATATGGCCTCTGCTACCGGTCTAGCTGGACAAGTCTCCACATCTGAGAAGGAGCTGAATACCGCAGACAATGCCGCCATTGATGAGAAAGTCTCATCGATCGAGACTTCAACTGACATCGAAGACGGCGATGAAGCGCTCAAGCTGATCGGCGCTCAGCGAACTGCTCAATTCAGCCAGGAGTATAACCACAAAGTTCGTCGTAAACTGGTGTGTGCATGAGTTCTCCCTGTGGTCCAAGTTCCAAGTAACCTTCGCTGTTCAGGATCTTGTAATAACGCCGTTATGTGCTGCAGTGTATTTTACCCAGTTCTTGTAAGTGACTTCCACTGCCGAAGAAAGATAGGTACCAAATAACGATCTAGAGATAAGAGTACGCTGAATTATGCAAGGTTTGTACATCTGTCGCTTCCTAATTCTTGAGGCGCACATAGTCTGACGGTTCTGAAGCATCATGGGGCTTCCTATTACTGGACAGGTAATTCGTCTTCTCCCTACCAAACCCGCCTGGAGCTGACATGTCCACAAGCACTATAACCTTGTCTCCCTCGCCTTCTACCTCGGCAAGCCACCGAATCTCCCACTTGAGAAGTTTCTAACTATGTCTATAGGTTTTCTGGTGTGGGAATTCCCATCCGTCTATATCTCGCAAAAGCTTCGGGCTGCGAAGTACCTCGGTGCGCTGTCCGCTGTGGTACCATCCGCAGAATCACTGACTTCCAAGCCAGGCGTAAATATTGTCCTATGGGGAGTTGTATTGATGCTTCACGCCGTTGGAACATCCTTCGGTGCCTTCTTTGCTCTTCGTGTGCTCCTTGGTGCGTAGTCCTCAATAGTGTAACCGAAAGTATACTCAGCGTTGTACATCTGCAGGAATGCTGGAGAGTTGTGTTGCGCCTATTCTGATCTTGATCATTACGATGTTCTATAAGAAGGATGAGCAAGCTCAGCGTATATCATGGTTTTTTTTGATGGTACTCAACTACACGCCACGTGTTACACGTTACAACTCACCACAATTCGTAGAATGGCGTTTCTCAGATCTTCGGCGCATTTGTCGCATATGTAAGCCCATCGATTTCTTTGCTTAAAAACATACCTTGACTAGACTTGTTTCTTCAGGGGATATCTTTTGACGATGGCAAGAGGTTGGCTCCATATAAGATCATCTACATTCTCCTCGGAGGTCTCGCGATCCTTGTCGGGATATGTGTGCTTATATGGCTCCCAGACTCACCTGTGCATGCCAAATTCTTGACCAAAGAAGAGCGGATTGCTGCCTTGGAGCGAGTACGCGACGACCAAGGAGGGGTGCAAAACAAGACTTTGAAGAAGTCACAAATCATAGAAGCAGTTACTGACGTGAGGACTTGGCTCATTGTGCTCTCGACCTTGCTTAGTGCGTCAACCAATACTACATCACATGCGATCATTGACGCGCCGTTTCTAGCAAGCATTCCAAATGGTGGCCTCAGCAACTGTGGGTACTACCTACCCTTGAAACACTACCTATAATTGAATTTCGCCCCCAGTCAGCAATTTCATTATTATGAGTTTTGGTTATACGTCAGTCAGCTTCAGTCAATCGCCGAGTTAAAGTTCCTTACGCTGCCCCAGTTCCAAACAAACTCTTATCTTGTCGGCGCCCATCGGTGCCATAGCCGCTGGAATGACCGTTCTGTGTGGATGGTACTCCGGAAGAAAGGTACTTTCAGCCTTCTTATGGTATGTCAATGGCCCAGCGCTAATTTTTTATCAGAATGAGCGTATGATACCTATTGTGTTCGCTCTTGTGCCTACCATCGTTGGTGCTGGTATGTTCGCCACCGAATGTTATGTCGTGGCTTTCGCTAAATAACTTTCAGCCATCGTTATCGGTCTCAATGACTCTGGACGGAAAGGGACATTGTTGTTTGGTACGCGAATTATGACGACTAATTTAAGAATTGTTATTGAGAATTCTCGCAGGGTCGTATCTTGTTGGCTGCTTTGGCAGTGCCCTGTCCACCATTTACGCATGGAATGCAAGCAACACGGCAGGGCATACGAAGAAGAGCACTATCAATGCGATGACGCTCGTAGCTTTCGCTGTTGGCAATATCGTCGGAGCAGAGATATTCCAACCCAAGGATGCACCAGATTTTATCCCGGGTAAGGTCGCTATTATGGTTCTCCTCATAGTCCAACTTGGCGTTTGCGTTCTGCTACGATGGATCAACTTGCGGTTAAACGCCAAGAAAATGGAAAAGATCAACGAGTTGATCGCTTCGAGAGGCTGGACAGACGAAGACATTCGAAGGGAAAGGGAAAGACATGCCTTTGCAGATTTGACTGACAAAGAGTGAGTTCTCATGCATTTGCTCCTTTGCGGCAATGTTTAATCTTTGATTAGGAACCCTTATTTTGTTTATACAGCATAAATTCTGAAGCGCTGGTAAGTATGTAAACCTGTCATTTGCGACAGCTGTCAGCTACAGTATGTAGTTTGAGAAAGACTCGGATACGTGATTTCGCGGAGTTTGTAAAGTCGTTCAAGTTGAACATCATACTTACATCATACATATGTTGGCTTCATTACGATCTTGGCACTGCCGCTCAACCACACTTCGATTGATGAGCAGCAAACTGGAGCAGGTCTGACGACCTATATCCGTAGTCTATACATATCCTGTCGAACGCTCGCGACTGCTTCCAGGTCGTCTGGCAGTCGCGCCGCCACACATCGCGTTCTTGTTCCCAATAAACTAGCTCTGTACCCCTTGGTATGCCAATGAGCGTACTCCCTGCTATGTTTCCTCTCACAGGAAGTCTCTCTCTCCACATCCCTTCCATCCCAAAGATCAACAAGACACAATTCATATCCTCTTATTTACAAGAACAGACAGGCCACGCCCGAATGTACGCCGCTCAGGGTAGAGAACTAGAGTCATCCTGGAGCCGCGACTTGGAGACCCCTCAAACGCCAAAGCCCGGGACGCAGAAGAGAGAAGATTTGCGATGCAAGTCGAAGCTTCTTTTAGTCGATTGCGGCTTTGGGACACCTGTCTTGAAACCACGCGCGGTTATACAGCCTATGGAAAGCCATAAACACACCTCTCAGGCGGAGAAGACTTCAGCGATCATGTCAAAAGGTACACCCGACAACGATGCTCCGAGGCCAGCGGAAGAACCCAGGGCAATGCGAAAGCGGGCGCGTTCGGGCTCTGCTCTCAAGGAAACAAATATCCAGATCTCTCGCCAAGCTCAGGAACGGCCGGCATCCAACCATGACTCGGGCTCACAATCGGAGAGAGAGCATGAGAATCGTGAGTCAACATCCTACTCATTATCTAGCACGGTTCTAAATTATAGCACGATCACAGGTCTGAAAGAACGCCGGGATAGAAAACGCGCCAGACGAGCTGTCATGAAACCCACATCAAATGCTAGCTCCCAAGGAGATGCTACTATAGAACGAAGGAAGAGGAAGAGGAAGCCGAAGGCCACGAAATTGGCAGGACCTGCGGGACTTGCACTGATGCATGGGTTCACGGCCACTAATGTTGGATCTGGGCGTCTAACGGTACATACATCTCCAATTTTGTGATTCTACAATGGTCAAATTGATGGCTTTCATTTCACGAAGGTGAAACCAGCTCTTAACGTTGGAGTTTTTAACAGGGGGAGAACTTCTGTCAAGTCTCGCACAACCGGCAGCAAAGCACACGGTAAGAAAGGAGGCAAGTCAAAGCGTACATTTCAGTCTTCATCAACTGACTACCGAATTCAGTGGGACATCTCGGCGGCAGATTCACAGAAATCGATTTTCTTAACAAGATTCACAAGTCTCCGCAACAACGCAAGGCAAAGCAGACGTCCCGAGAGTCATCTTCATCTTCTTCTGACAGTGAAACGCCCTTGAACAACGCGAAGTATCTGGGCAGCCACAACAGGAAGAACGCTATCAGAATGCCAGGGGATGTCCAGGGACCGCGGAAGCGAAAGGGCACGATTTCGAGCGTTGAAAGGACTTCCCCGATTACTCAGGGCATATGCAAAACGGGCCCTGATAAGAGGGCATGTGCTGAGTCAGTAGTCTGGGATATCGAGTTAGACGATGCTACCCTTCCCTCTCACCCGCGGACTTCGCAGTTAGCGAAGGCCCCATCTGTGCTCGTCGACACTCAAAAGACTTCTTGGGGAAATGCTGCTGACCGAACTCGAGATGTTGTTCTCCTTGTCGATTCTCATGCGCCATCGGAAATGCAATTCAGCGTTCATTCACATGGCGCGTCACCAAAAGCCCAGAACCGTGCCAGTTCCTCTATTGGGCCATCTGAATCTGCATCACAGTGTGGAGACCTATTCGCTCGCCGCCACTCGGAAGCTGCTTCCAAGTACTTTGTCCCTGTTGCTCAATCGAAAGTTCAATCTGCTGGGCACTCTCCATCAAAGGTCTCTGACGTCGGCCCGCCAGAGCATGAAGGTGTGACTACCACGAAACACTCAGCACGCCCAAATACACTCACCGACCTCGATATACCCACACCCGACCCTATGATGCTTTCACCCCCTGACACTCCCGCTTGCAACGGCGCAACGATTCAACAATTTAATCCCTATAGCTCCGTCGTTCATGATGTCGAGTGCTTGCCTTTTGTGGACCCTCAGGATTACGAGTATTCTGACGAGTTCTGGCACACGCAAGACATCAACTGTTCTGAAGGGTTTCTCCAAGCTGCGACGGGATACGGAACTTCTTGCAACTACTATGAAGAGCAACTATTTAGCGATAATCTTTCTTTCTATCAGTGGCATGAGCTTGAAGGTAGCCGACAATGCGAGGTGGTCGGTCAACCAATGGAACACGGAGACGAACAATACTATATACAAGATGAGAGCCAGGATGAAGAAGAGCAATGTGATGACGGATACGATTCACCAGAATATGAAGCCAAATCTATCATCACTTCGATTACAAATCCCATGCATGACGACACCTCAATTATCTCTGATTCAGGCGAATATGACTATGGGGGAAACTTTGGAGATTCGCTCTACGATTCTTCGAGCTTGGGTAACCTAGAAATTTACCCCGAGAACGAGTCGGACGCGCCGTCAGTTGGCCTTGTAGGAAGGTTCGCTGAAGGCAAGGCGTTGCTTCTCGGGTGTTCTGAGGTTGAGGTGGCAAACCTTTCTCATGGCTTGTCGAGACCCTCTCAGAGACCGCCCGTATCTTTGGCGGAAGCAGATGTTGCAAAGAGGTTGAGGAACCACTGGCTACCACAACGGCTCTAAATCGTCAGAAGCGAGTAAAAAGATAAAACTGTCCTCTGATAATGATCGATGATCAATATCAATGATGATACCCTTTTGGTATCGTTTCCAAATACATGCAGATGTGTTTGGCTATATAATAGTCACGTGGAATGCGTCGTATCACGCCTTGTGACATTGACAATGCAAGCTGAAGTCAAATTGGAGTAAGCGATGGGCTCATATAGGCCACTTGCAAATGATCAAACCTGGTTAAGATATAATGTGACCAACAAAGGACTCTTGCCAGGTATAAATTGAGGGTTGAAGAACACCCATCTCCAATTTCAAGATATCTACTACGACGCGTCGAGTCACATCACCGGTCACTCATTTGGTACTTTGCTGTTATTTGGCCATTGATATTGCTCGTGTTCAACCGACTCCCCTTTTTCATCAGGAGCTCTTAAAAAAACCCCCACCTCATATCTCAGTCAGCCCACGACACTTCGACTTTGCGTAGCCATGAGCTACAAAGAGAACAAGACCATGGGCTCAAATTTGTCTGTGAGTACAACGTTCTCCTCGATTTTGATTGTTCCAGGATCCAGACTCGGCTGACACCCGACATCAGTCTGTTGCCGTAAAGCCAGAGCCCCGAGAAACTCTCATAGCGCCGTTGACGCGCTCAGACTCTCTGAACCAAGAGTCTGAATCTAGCACGTCCAAGACTACACGGATAAAGGCAGAACCAACAGATGCTGCTCGCGTTGTGCGTGTCTCATTAATGAGTTACGCGACGTGACGTGTCTCATCTTGATCTTTCTTCTTCTAGTTCATAGAAAGAGGGCTCCCAGTTCCAGCGTATGCTCAGAGTAACGCGTCAGGCTCTTCTCAGACGCGCCCGGCTCCACAAGGTGTTGTTGCGAAAGACGAAGATATAACCATGGAGTCAGACGCGACAAACACTCTTGCACCCGCGCTGAACCGCACTCTTTTCACCATCTACAATTCATCGGAGGACATTCATTATACACCTGAAGAGGCTCTTAAAGAAGGTTTGGGTATGGTGACCTCTATCAAGTCCAGCCTCAAACAATTACAACTGGGGAGTAAGCTGCGTCAGGAAGTGTGGATGAGAGAACTCGAAAGGTGGGTGTTCACACACTGACAAGCCTAAATTTCCGCTCACATCCCATTTAGCCTCACTAATCAAGGTTCCCCGACCACTCTTATCGCTGTATGTGGTGGTGAGTTGCCAATGAGAATTTTTCGCTTACTTTTGCTGACTGATTATCAACTTCAAAGCAACCGGAGCAGGAAAATCCTCGATTTTGAATGCTATCTTGGACGGTACGTTCACGTTCACCTACTATATCTGCCGTTCTGAAAGTCACGCGCATATAGACAATATTGTGCCTACCAGCGGCATGCGAGGTTAGCTCTATCGTCTGGTTCGTGCTATTTATTACCTCAACTCACATATTTTATTTCCAGCGTGCACCGCCGTCGTCACAGAGCTCGCCTACCATAGCAAAGCAACCATCGACGCCGACGTTTCATTCCTGTCCGAAGTCGAATGGAGAGAGGAATTAGCCATTCTCCTTACGGATCTTATTGACGAGGACGGGAATATCAAGCGCAGCACCGATCTCAAAAGTGATGCCGGTGTTGCCTGGCAGAAGGTATTGTCTCTTGAAATTCGCAATACCAACTTCTGACGGTCATGGCATCAGGTACACGCTGTCTACCCCACGGTTTCTCAAGAGCAGCTAGTCAACATGACCGCTGACCAAATCATTGCCCGAGATCAAAGTGCGTTTCCTCACGAGTCACTGACTTTAGTAGTTGCTGAATGCATCACAGATATTGCAAAGATCCTTGGAGTTACCAAGAATATTGTCGCACAGGACTCGAAAAGTTTCGCTAAAGAAATAGGAAAGTACATCGATTCCAAGGACCAGAAACGGGGCGACAAGAAAGACAAATCGAAAGAGAAAAAGTCCAAGGAGAAAAGCATCATCGAGAGACTCAGGGAGGCGAACGGGACCTCACGGCCAAAAGATAAGAAGGCGGACACGGAGGCGCCCGCCCTTTGGCCTCTTATTCGTCAAGTCAATGTACGTTGCAACTCAGCTGCATTGTCCACTGGCGCTGTCTTGGTCGATCTTCCTGGTATCGTCCTCCCCCTCCTACTCTTCTAAACAGGCTAACCTCCTCCAGGTGTGGCCGATGCGAACGCTGCCCGGAACAACATAGCTAAGGACTATATGAAGAAATGCGACTGTATTTGGATCCTTGCTCCCATTACCAGGGCAGTTGATGATAAAACCGCGAGAGGTGACCATATAATGGTTACGTGCTAAATTTCGACCTTACAATTCGTGTCGCAGATCTTCTTGGAGACGCTTTCAAAATGCAGCTAATGAGTATATAATACCTTCTTGCGTCTTTCATCCTTGAGACTGACATGGTTTTACAGTGGGTAAGGGAACCAGCTTTTACTTCGAGGCAACTTGATTGACCTAGCGTTCGATATCTTACAGACGGAAAGTGAGTATATGTTCAGTATCCCGCTTCTCGCGCTGATTTGATATCGATATCTGCAGTTACGATGATCATGCTATTACTTTTATTGGTATGTTTGGTAGCTATTATAGCATGTTTTTCTGATCATTTTGCAGCAAGCAAATGTGACGATGTCTCGTGTTCTGAGGTCATCCGTGCCCTTCGACTTGAGGATGATCCCGAATTAGAGAAAATCGAAGCCCGCCTCGAGACGTACGACGACGAGTCCTCTAATTGGAAAGTTGCCAAAAGCGCGGAGGAAAAATCTGCTAAAGGTAAAAGTTATCACACGCTTTTGAGCTTGTGGCTAATTACTCCTCGTCAGCGATTGAGAAGGAACTAAAGGGGCTTCGGGAAATACTCGCTGAATATGAGGACCATCTAGATGCCTTGAAGGACGGAAAATTGTTTACTCCTATTCTCACCGCGAGGAACGGCAGAGCTGCCAAAGCCAAGTCCAAGAAAGCCTCAGGTTCTAAGAAACGAAAGAACGCCCGTGGTGGCAAGAAGGGGTCAACTAAACGGCGTCGCAGTAGCGATGGCTCTGACAACGACGCGATGGGTTCTGACGACGACTCTGATATTGACAGCGACAGCGACTTCGATAAAAGCGACCAAGGCTCCGAAGATGAACAGTCTGACGATGAGTCAAAGAAATCCGATGCAGGGTCAGACTCTGGTAGTGAAGAGGGGGTCGATCAAGAAGATGAAGAGGAAGCCACACAAGAGTCAGTCAAGGAGAAGATTAAGGAAACCAAAGCCAGCATCAAGTCGTGCCGCGAACGTCTATCAGAGGCTCGAAAGCAGAAAAAAGATGCTAGTGACGCCATAGCCAGCCTCAAGAAGAACATCGCCAAGGCTCAACGGGAGAAGAACGCGTTTTGTTCTTTGAAACGATCTGAGGTGATGTGATCCCCTGTGTGTGGTTGCCAGCGGTTGCTGACAAGTTAACTCGACCAGTTCTCTCGTGACGTACTTAAAGAGGATTTCAGAGTGGGCTTGAAGGATCTTGATGGTTCGTTATTCCAGACTGCTCTAGAATGACTTCTCACATTTGAATAATAATAAAAATAGATGCCGCTGCCGAGGAGCGTGATCCAGACAACTTCAACCCGAGTCAAAACATTCGTGGTATGTTCTTGCTGTTTGTAGGAATGTCACCCTTTTTCTCAGTGCTGCGACTATCTAGATTATGATGCCATCGACCTTCCTGTGTTTACTTGCTCAAGTCGTGATTATGTTCGCCTCAAAGGTCAAGCGATTCTCTACGTGCCCTGAGCTATCCATCTAACCTAATGGTTTCAGGTCAAGTTAAAGGTGATGGTGAACCTACTTGCTTCTCGAACGCCAAAGACACGGGAGTCCCGGATCTACAACAATGGTGCCACCAATTGACCATCTCTTCTCGGGAACGTGCTGTGAGGAACTTTTTGGCTCACCTCAAAACGTTCACCACCTCTGTGCAATCCTATGTTCAGGGTATCGGCGATGTTACTGTTGTGGATCGCGAAGACTTGCGTCAAAAATGGGAGTCGTCTGGAAATCTGGACAACGGTCACGACGACCAGGGTGACGGACAATCCGACGGCGGGTATGGTGCATGGAATGGCGATGATGCGGATCCTTTCGCGGCTATATTTGGAGACTTAGGTGGTAACCTCGGGGCTGCCTTGTACTCAATGAACAAGGAAAAGCCTGCTCCCAAGGTTGATGAGTACGGTCATCCCGTTGGTATAGCCCCTCGCCTTGCATTGGTCAGTTCGCGAAATCGAATACACAGTTCCAATCTAAGCTGCCTTCTGGGCCTTCTTAGGAATTTTCCAAATTGGTCGATAACTGTGTCAAGGAACTGCAAGAACACTTCAAGGACGGTCTTGAGGACAAATGCAAAGTCGGGGCAGCAAATGTAAGCTAAATTCTCGAAAAACAAACATAGTCCTCATAGTTGTTTTCTTTAGGCTGCGACTGCCGCCGTTCCAACCACCGATGAATTTGCTGCATCCATGCACTGGGCCACTTACCGAGCGAGTGAGTGTAACCCTAATTGGATGCAGTGTCGACATTAATGTTCATTCATTTCCACAGCGCTTCGTCGCCACGGATCGTGGCGCAGGGACTTGAATGTGGAGCTTATCACACCCTTCACACGCAATATAGCCCATTCCTGGAGCAAGGTCTTCGAGTCGGATCTGTTTAGCCCTTTCGAAGCCTCTTCAATCTCATCGATCAACAAGCTCCTCAAAGATGTCGAGGAATCGGCCGCTCAGGGTCTCAAGGATCGGACAAAGATACAGGGCGAGCAGTGTCTGGAGGAAGCTCGTGTTGCTCTGAAGAAGACCATGGAGGTTGTGAAGGAGACGATGAACAACGAGCAAAAAGAGGTCTCGAGGTGCATGGCGCCGCATGTTCAAGCACAGCTCGTGGAGGGTTATGATCGTGCCATGGAAGAGAGAGGCACTGGGAGCGTCGCCCGCCAAAAGGTACATTCCTGTTATCTTATTTTTCACATTCTTTCTCAAGTCTGATAAATACTGGCATGTTTCAGACCTACTTCCGCGGGTTCATCAGTGGTCGCAAGGACGATATCTTTGACGACGGTGCTGATGTTGTCATGGACCGTTTGACAAAAGCAGCGGATGCTGTTGGCGAAGCACTTGACACCTCTTTAGGAGAGTTAGCGCAGAAGGTTCATTTTATTTGGTCCACGTTTGAATGTCTATCTGATGATGCTTCCTGTGTTAGATCGAAGTCAACCTATCTATTCTCTGGGAGGGCACTCGCGACGATCCTGCGCAGGTCAGAGCGCGCAAGGACATCATGACCATCGTCAGGGCGGTGCTGGAGCACATTGACTATTGGACCACAGCTCAGGAAACGAGGCGTGCTATCAAGAGGGCCGACGACTCAGATGACATGAATATCTAACACCAAACAAATTCTCATTATCTGTTGCCGTGACTTACTCAGAGTTATTCTTGCCTAGGCCTTGCAACTACTTTCCTTCACTATATCCTTTTAATCCACTTTATGAATTACTGTATAATAGCCTGCTCGTTCTAAATAATCAGAACATACGTACGGAGTACATATTTTGTATTGAGAGAAAGAATCTAAGTGTAAGGACGTCATAGTAGTAAGAATCAGTGGTCATAGGTAGAAGAGACGTCGTTCGGTCATTGTCAAAATTCGTGAGTTCATGCACTGACCCAAGTTCCTTCTTAAACTCGGTATACAGGCCGTCCTTTTCTGTCCACTTCCGCTCCTGTACGAGCATCAGAGTAACGCTGTCTGCGCGAATACCCCATAAAGCCCCACGTCCCTTTATTGGTCCTGTACTTGAACGGCCCACGGGGCGCGAGTCCAAAGAAACGGCGCATGCGCTCTCCGAATGAAAGATCATAGTAGCCTTGCCCATACCCGCCGCCGTAACTTGGTTGCTGGGAGGATGGTGAGCACTAAAATGGCATATAACGCTATGAAACGTACCATGACCACCGGAGCAGCGGCAGGAATCACAGTCGGGGCATGGGATGAGTGGTGATGATGATGGCCGTGGCCGTGGTGGCTACCATGGCTGTGGTGACTGTGGTGACTATGATGACTGCCTTGGCTTGGGACGACAAGGACAGCAGGGTCCGGTTGGCCTAAGTATTGTGGTTGATATCCAGCATTGTATCCAGCATTAGAAGAGGCGTAAACAACAGGTTGCTGCACGCCATACCCAGAACCTTGAGGAGGATAATAAGACATTTAGTGGATTCGTGATGTTCCAAGTGAATGCGTAGTGGTGGGGGGAGCTCAAACTTATTTATGTAAGGCGATTTGATGGTTCAATTTCAACCTTCTCTCATCCGGGGTTAACGACATCATAGTTTGTAAGTCTACCAAGTTACAGTAACTTGAACGTGCGGAACTTGAGTTCAACAATAGGTGTTACAAGGGCCCTGCAAACTGCGACTAATACGACATACAATCAAACATGTAGCATCTTGGATTGCGTTTTTCAGTTCGTATGGAGCTATGGCAAGTTTGCAACAAGTCTTGCAGCTTATGACACGCTAACTGAAGATTGTAGCGTCTGGAGGTCCTCGATGTTTTGTTGGAGCTGGCTCGGATCCAGTCCCAATTTGGCACAATTCTCCACCGTCAACCACCACAACGCGCACCTACCATGACACCTTCCATAGCTGTTTGTTCACAACTATCATCATGGGAAACTATTGCTTTATTCACCCCGAGCCGAAGAAGCTCGTCGCAACCCTGTCAGTCACTATGAAGACATCGGAAATCTCTCAGAAAACTAGTATAAGTCAACGAGCCATCCAACGGACTCTGAGGACTTGGCGAGAAACTGGGAGCGCGCCAAATGACGCTGGTGGCGGTTGGTTTTTCATGTAGGTGACCGTGAAGTGGGGCAAGGTGACATTGTCCTGACGTCATTTACCTTTTTTTTAAAAACAAGGCTCCACTTAATTGAAGGCGGGACCTCAGACGCCTACGATTTTCCATTTAGCTGGAAGCACAGCAATATGACACAGGTCGCTGAGTGCGGAGACTATTCCAAAGCGTCAGGGAAGTCGCCCTCGTCAAGGTCATGAGGCTGATTGGATGACCAATGAGACGCGGAACACGAGATAACAGAGGAACATACCTCTTTGGGCTCCTCGTCTTCTCCGTACTGCATTGTGTAATCTACGTGACTCACCACTGTCTCCAACGAATCAGAGTTCGTGAGATCGAGCGGCAAGAAGGAGACAAGCGGATGGTCTTCGATCTACAGGCAAGGCATGGGCAAGAGGACCGTGGCTATTCAGGGACCACATACAAGTTGAACAATAGCTTGATTGAGAGCATGAAATCTTGGGTTAGACGGATTGGCTTGAGAGCCATGGCTCGTCGCAAGTAACAGAGGATCTGGGTCAAGGTATCTAAACGAGGGAATCTGAATGCTGTGTTCCGCACCACAAAGTTATGAAAGTTACCTGGCAATGTTTTTGCGTCCTCGCATCCCATTTCTCGCTCCACCAGAAGGATCTTCTGGATTTGATGTTACAAGGTCCATTTTTGACATGATATTGATCCATGGAATTTCGAGATTGACCATGGCTGACATTGCTGAAAGCACACCACTGCGCACATGTTAGACAGCGACACAGACAGTAAAGGGTCCTCTCCCCACCTGAAGAATTTGTATCTGTCTTCCATGAATTGGGACTCTATCAGATAAACTGCGCACGTCCGGATACCTAATCTTGAGAGATTCTGGGCAAGTGTCGGCAGGAACGGGTGGTGGGTGTACAATTCGATTTGACCTGCTTATTGTCAACAACGAGGAGTCTGATGCTATGTTTCTCTCACCTGGGCAGTCAATAATGAGATAGTCATCGTCGAATCCACCAAGCTCTTCCTCTAACCAATCCATGTTCTGTAGAAGATATCTATGTTGCACGTCAGTTGTCCCATGTCTGAGCGCTTTCGTCGCATTGACTCACTCACTCACTCGAAGCAATAAACGAGGCCACCATTTGGGCCATATCCAAGCTCATTCATTACATCCTCCAAGTTAATTAGATCCCGGATATCGATGGCTGGTGCATATTCGAAGCTATTCGAATCTGCAGCAGGATCGAGGTTGACCAGATGCCCAGTTCTTTTGGAAGCTTGAAGATGTGTGAGAAACGAAGTGCTAAACGTCGACTTTCCAGCGCCCGCGGGGCCTGTGACTAGAACAGCATATCGCATCGAGGAGAATGTCCTTGGTCAAAGTCTGATTTTTTGAAAGCCGGGCCGAGATCACCACGAACACATTGGGACTTAAATTCTTCCCACGGTCGACGAGCACAACTCAGTGTCGCCGCCATGTCGAGGCCGCCGGTCAATCCAGACAAGAGCGTCGCTGGGATCGCACTCGACCCTCAGACCTTAGAACGCGTTATCCCAGAATCCAAACGCCCCGACGGAACGTGAGTCGCTTGATCTTGCCGCCGTTATCGTGTGTTGACCTACTTCAAGTGTTCGCAAGCAGATAAAGATCCGTCCTGGATTCACGCCTCAGGAGGATGTTCGAAAGTTCAGAGGGACGCGCCAGGCGCAGATGGATGCCACTGCCCTGCCCAAAGGGCACATAATCGGCTGGGCACCACCCCCGCAGGCTGCCGCAGCGTCTGATGCAAAGCCTCTGAGCAAGGCTGCAAAAAAGAATGCCAAACGGCGGGAGAAGAAGCAGGAAACGAAGAAAGACGAGGTTCCAGATAATTGGGACGATGATGATGTGGGCGATGATGTTCAGCAGGTTACAAAGGAGTCAAACCCTTCAACATCCTCCACTCAAACTTCGACATCTAACGGCACATCTACCAATGCGGAGGAGTTGTCGACTAAACTCGAGAAGCTCCAAGTCGAATAGCTCAATGCTGGACATTTATTCGCAGCGCCTACACTTCTATATAAGCGATTAATTGTGTGTATGTGTGTATAACAGTATAAGTACTAGATGGTCGTTATGGGCGGTATATGGTGCTACAGTTGTAATTTATCAAATGCAGAGTTCGTGAGGAGGGTATACCTTGCCTCCAGGTGTCGTGGCATGTCTATGGGGCCTGCCCGCACGAAGCTTATCATGGAGCCCATTCTGGGCCATTAATATTGCTGGCCTCTGGATGCGGACTTCGTATGGGTGGAGGTGGAGGTCGGGGAGGTGGGCTGGGCTTGGCCTTCGGTTGAACCTCCATCATAATTATGATGAAAAGCACAAAGGCAGAAAGAGTTACTTGAAAATGATTTGAGATAGAGATTAGAATGAATGTACTGTTCACTTACGAACAGCGCGTCGCATATTCTCCCACTTGATCTCTTCGACATCTGTCCGGAGATCACTAACACTGACGATGACCTTGTTCAAGATTTCCTAAAGGCAGAAGGCAGTGGTTGTTAGCGATAAGACATGTGGGAGATGCCTGGGGCTAACCTCTATTGCAATATCACGTTGCTTGTGATCTGATTTCGTCTCGTTCTTCCGGCTTTCGACATCCATTTGAATCCTGAACAAACGACATTCGCTGCCAGGACGATATAGTTCAAAGGTTGGAAACGCACTCGTGCTTTAATGTGTCAAGATCCTCCTTCATCTTCACGTCCAGCCGGTCGACTTCGCGACGCAAAGCCGTCGTCGAAGTTCTTATGGCAGCTGAGTCATTCTTGGTCATCATAGTAATTTCTGCACGCAATTCGGAGAGGGCGGCGCGAAACAGGTAGGCTTGCTACAAGACAATTATAAAGAGGGAAGGAGCATCAACTGCACCAACGTACGTTGTCGAGATCCTTTGCCGTTAACCCATCTCGACGCACTTTGCCAACACGATCTACAAGAAGTGCCCGTGTAGCACGCATGAGACCACGCGCCGTTGGCTCCGGGAACGTCTTCTCCAACGCGAGGAAGAAAGCATGGGTGTGAAATGGCGGGTTGGAATATGTCGGAGGAGGATTGTGCGCGAATTCGGTTGAAGGCACGCTCGTTATCGGAGATATGCCTGTCAAGGGCTGGTCATGGGCGAAAGCAGAGGTAGACCGCGTAGAACTTGGTCCAGGTTCAGAGCTGTCGCCCAGAGTAAAGGAGTTAGGAGAGTTGCCTGAAGCGTCTTGTGAACGAGAGAGAGAGATGGACGTTGGATTAGAGGCTTGACTGCCGGTGGGTGGAGGATCTGTAATTGTTTGCTCGGTGTGAAGATAACGATAGACTATTCTATGAATGGGCGCCGACAGCTGTTTGTCTGGTGCAGCCAGGCGACATGCTCTGGGCAAGTTGCGAAGCATGGGGTAGTTATGCACCTCCCGGCGGCAGGCGTTATGGTCAAGTACGTGTTGATCCTTGTTGAAATTCTCAGTTATCACCTTCGCACCCCTAAATTCGAAGATCCTCTTCCAAAATCTTTGTATCCCTGCCTTGCATGCTCGCAATGCAATTGCAAGAACGTCAAATAGACAAAACTCAACCTCCGTTTTGGATCTTCAAACGCAATTAATGGGCATCTGTCATGGCCCGGGCATTTTCATGTTGCCAATTCAATTACTCTGGGGCACGCCATCTTTGGCGCTTTCAAGCTTTCCTGACCAAGTATATCTTTCGTTATCAATTCCAACATCGCCTGTCAAACCAAACCAGAGTAGGCCCCGATGCCCGTTACCCCAACAACTTTTGAAGGTGTGTCTTTGTAAGACCTAGATGTCTACCCGGCTCTGCTCAACGTTGTGCCACTACTTCAAGGCCTCGGCTTTCGTAGTAATACGCCAGGCTCGGGTAATAAAGACTTTAGCCAAACCAACAAGCCAACCAAGACGAAAGACTCGACCAACAAAGAAACCGACAAACCGCCCACGATGACTCCGCCACCTCCATCGCCGAAACAAAGGAAGCTGACTTTGCATACCAATCACCTCACGCCAAATGGCCTCAAGGTGTCGATCTATCTTGAAGAGCTCCGCGCGTCAAAGGAAACCAGCTTCGATTACAAGTAAGCCGCTTGCAGGGTCCTCCAAGCTCAATTCTGAACTTCCTGTAGCATTGAGAGGGTTGATCTGTCGAAGGGGGCTCAGAAGGTGCGCCATAGTCTCGTCCTGCGAGATCGACGCCTGCGAACCTTACGATTGGCTATCAGGAACCGCGATTCATCAAATTGAATCCAAACGGACGCATCCCAGTCCTCATCGATCACTCTGCCGATAATTTTCCTATCTTCGAGAGTGCTGCAATTCTGTTGTACCTCGAGCAGAACTGCGATACGAAGAAGGCGTTTTCCTTTGATGCGCAGAAGGAACCAAAGGAGTATAGCTCCATGATCCAGTGGATTTTCTTTGCTGTAAGAAGGCGTATCTGTATATGATATCTGCAGTTACTGAAGGCTCTTCTCCCTGTGAAGCATGGTGGTCTCGGTCCGATGCAGGGACAAGGTCAGTCTGGCTGAGCTCAGTCAGATAAACTAGATTGTACTAACTCCCTGGCTAGCTCATTATTTCCTTCATTATTGTTCTGAGGAAGTCCCTTTTGCAAAGACCAGTACGTATCTGCCTGACTCAACATTCTGCTATTACACATTATCATACTAGGGTACCATGAGGAGACGAAGAGGTTGTATGGCGTTCTGGAACTCGGCCTAAACAACCGCGACTTTTTGGTGGGCCCGGGGCGCGGCCGGTATACCATAGCTGATATGAACGCCTTCCCTTGGTAAGTATCAAAACATATTGACCTGATCAGCGAAATAATGGCTAACACTTTGCAGGGTCTCTCTCCATACTCGAGCTGGGATCGAAAGCCTCGATGCATGGCCCAACCTCAAGGTAGGCACCTGCTTGTTTTGTTTAAGACCCCCCCAGACATGACAACTTCCAAAGGATTGGTTCGATCGTATGTCTAACCAGCCAGGAGTAAAGGCTGCCAACAAGTCAGTAGCCTTGTAGCGACAATATCAGACGTGATATGTTAAGAAAGAGCATTTCCTGTCTCACGATGAATGAAATTCTGTTCACTGTAGGCTTGTCCTTGTAAACTGTGAACCCAGCCTTCTGCATTAGACAACTTGCATACCAGAAAACCACCATGATCATACAATACATGTTTCGATACGCGTTTGGCCATACAGTTGTGACTTCCGTCTTCCGTCTCATTTCTTAACAATATTTTGTATGTATTGATAATAGTGTACAAATCCGAAGACGGTTCAAGCTTTTCCAACTTCGAGGCCCAATTTCACCGCAGGCCTGTCAAGAGCACGTTGAAGCCATGCCTAACATAAGTGAGCCTTTTCTGCATATTTGCGCGAGCCGTGGAATATCGCACCTTGACATTTGGCCACTCATCGAGAGTTGCGATACCCGCAAAAGCATGTCCTCTGATCCTGGAAAGAAGAGTGCATCAATATATTGCCGTCGGAAGGGAATATCCCACTTTCACGAACCAAGGGAACGTTTTGACGTCTGCAACGGTGAATTTACCCCTGCCTGGGCCAGCGAGCCAGTCACGATTGTTGAGTCGGATTTCCAGGACACCGTAAAGCCGTTTCGTCTCGTCGAGATAGCCTATGATGGTTCCCATAAGTGTCAAGCATATTTATGTGGAAGAGGCGCACGTTTCTTCGCGTATGGAATATCTTCTTTGGCAAAGCGGTTGAAGTGGTTGGCTATATGCTCGGTGAGATCATAGATATCACGGGGGAAATTGGACGCGACGAACATTGGCCTTGCATGGGACCGACCCCTCCATGCTATCAGAAGTATATTTGTATGTAGAAATGTGTCGTAATTCGTGTTACTCACAGCGAAGAACGTCCATTGCAGTATTTCACTGTATTCGCTGGGATTCTGGATGGGGTCGTACCAGAGCTTGAAGTCCTTGTCGTAGTTGTGAGCCAGGTACAGCAATATTGCGGAAGTCTCGAACACGACAAAGTTGTCGCGTCGGCGGTCAACCAGAGCAGGGATTCTGCCATTGGGGTTGATCTTGATGAACCAAGGCTCCTAATTTAGGAGTGATCAGTGTCCAGAATGACGACATGCGTTACGCATTTACCTTCTGGATGTCCTTGGATATGTCAACCCTTTCAACACTAACGAGGCAGTTTGTCAGCTCGGTGCTGCCAGCAGACAGGGAAACATGCTAACTCATATTCGAGAGCAGGGTATACGGCCTTGAGTTCCTCTAGGAAGACAGACACTGGGAAGCCGTTGGGCGTCGGCCAGGTGTAGAGAATGAAGGGCTTGGTGGATGTGGACATGTCTGAAGATAGCGTTGACTGAGAATTCCGGAAGGAAGAAAGTAGAATATATAGTGAGACTCGGAATCCGTGTGTGACCAACTTACAAATCCACCTCCTCAGCTGACAGATGCCTTGACTAACGAATGCCACCGCCATCTTGAAGCCGTTTGCAATCTATGTAATCAGACAGGTTATTAGCCCTGAGTAACACGACAATGTATGTCACTTGGTCTCGTCGTCGGGCAGGAATAGGCATTATGTGCTAGGTACACTAGTTTCCGATGTTTTCTTTTCAGGTGTATATTCGAACTGCGAGCCAACAATGTTCCCCCGAAAGCGCTTCCTCATATCGAGCTGGAAGGTGATATGTAAGCCTAGATTTACACAAATGGGCAAAACGCGCACCATTCCCCTTTTGCACTCGAATGTCGCTTTTCGAAGTGATTGGCATTCCTCTGGAAGTTCCTGGGAATGGTTCTTCAAACATTCAGAAGGGAGGTGGCCTTGTTTCATGACACAGTCAGACTGCATCAAGCAATCCTTGAGTGCTGCGATGAGATTTTGGCATGAAGAAGCCATTGAAGAAGCTCGTGTGCCTTGTAGCTACGTTGTGAAACCCTGAAACCCCTTCCTATGTCTGTTGAGGGAGTGTCTTAGTAAGGGCCCAGGAGTTGAGGTTGATCCCGATGAAAAGCCGGAGGAGGAGTTGTAAAGCAAAATGGGTCACATGTATCTTTGACGTATTTCTTTCTTCCGGTCCGGATTCTCCGATTCATGATTAGTTGGCTCTTTCCCTCAAGGCTCAATCACAATGTCTTCTACGGTTCTTCGCACTCTCGCGAGACGAATTCCTACTGTAGCTCCTGTCCCAAATAGAGCGATTCTCTCGTTGGGTGGATCACAAGCCTCTGAGTTCCTCAACGGAATTCTCGCCTCCCATGTTAATGAACCAATAAAAGGACCGCTCTATTCTGCCTTCTTACATGCACAGGTACACATGGTTGTCTTGTATCAATCGGTGTAAAACTGACATGAAGACACTTGTTCCTTCAGGGAAGAGTCTTGTACGATGTCTTCTTGTACACATCGTTGGACTCTGCAGGAAAACGCAACTATCTATTGGACTACGATCCCCGACCTTCCGATGCTCCGCCATTAATGTCTTTGCTAAAGAGATACGTACTTCGGTCCAAGGTCAAGATTAGAGATGTGTCGGAACACTATGATGTTTGGTCTGCCTGGGGAAATCCAGCCATTCCGGAACCAGCCAAGCAATGGACATGGGCACGGAGTGGGGTGGTTGAACCACAATGGGACCAATCTGAATGGCCCTGGGGCTCCAAGGATGAATCTATTTTGGATAGAAGGGCTCCGGGAATGGGCACGCGCTTTCTTGTTCAGAAGGGATCTCTTCGTATGTCTTCTTTCAACATAAGATTCCTGTTCCAACTCGATTTGGGATAGCACAGGAAACATCTGACCATGAGTTGGCTTCCTCCAACGCGTATACACTACATCGTATCCTCACTGGCGTGCCGGAAGGGCTCGAAGACATGCCTGCCATGCAAGCGTTCCCTATGGAATCCAATTTGGATATGATGGGTGGATGTAACTGAGATTCACCACTCTCCCCGACTACCTAGCTAATCTATATAATACAGTGGACTTCAGAAAGGGCTGCTACGTGGGCCAGGAACTTACCGTGCGGACATACCACACAGGATCTATCCGCAAGAGAATTCTTCCTGTCGTCATTCATAAGCCAGGTCAACGGTGAGTGTACGTTTTCTTCAACATTAACACATATAGCTCAACCCTTTTATGTTCTCCAGCCCAGATATCGTGCTACCATCACCAGAAGCACCCTCGTACCCCACCAACATCAGCATTTCACCCACCCTCATACAGCGGCCAGACGACGCTCGCCCAATCCCCCGACCACGCGGAACAGGAAAGCTTTTATCCTCCTATCAAGGCATAGGACTGGCTCTATTGCGCCTCGAACAAGTGGAAGCAGCGGAGAGGGGTGACCTAAGCCTGGGATTTAACGTCGAGAGTGGGCCGAGTGAGGGGACCTGGGCTTTGTCGCATTGGCGGCCGGATTGGTGGCCGCAGCCACCATTGGAACAATGAAGATCTTTCCTGGAGCCTATGATGGCTCACTGACTCGCGTAAGACGCGTAAAGGACACAGTATTGAAGCGCAAAATCGAGTGATGCATCTACGCTTCTTGTCATACGGGTGTTTCGACTGTGACGGAAGTAAACACATATTCCCCGTCATGGCTAACAGAGGCGTGAATAGGTCCTATCTTGGGCTTGTCCGAAGGTGCAAAAGGGTGGAACTCCAAAACGGGCTTGGAACGTACTTGGCCTGCTCCCAACCCATGATATGAGAGTTCCTTCCAGGTCGGGTGCACAATAGGGTACATAGCTTTGTATGCCGCTTCTTTCAACGCCCAGCTGTAGATATATGTAAATAACACGTTGAGTGGATGGGGAATTGGCTCACCGAACGGCAAGGAAGCGGATTCGACGAGGAACATCTGACGGAGGCAAAAGTTGGAACTGAGTGGCTTCTGTCTGGCTGAGGATACGAGCGGCTAGCCTAGAACCTCTGCGCTGGAACAAGGCAGCGAAACGTGTGATATGGAGAACGTCGACACCGACGCCTAGGATGGGCATTATTCTCTTGTGACCGTGAATAGTGAAAGACTCCTCGGTTGGACTGTCAAAAAGTTTTGAACTCAGATCTAAATTGGAAGAGAACTTGATTAGATTTGTCTTCAACACTGTCAAACGACTATGGCCGCTTCGACAGCCTACATAGCGGCCTCTACTAATAGACACCCTCAAGCGGCCGACATATCCCACTCATCTCTTGCGGCTATTGGGTCCTCTAGCCTTGTCGCGTTATGGGATATCTCTGTGCGTCTTTAATATAATTACTTGGAAAGAACGTGTTTCACACTTATATCACCCAGGGCAAAACTAATCGTGGAATATCCGAGACACTTCCAGGACACGAAGGACTTGTCACTTGCGTTCGATTCATCTCAGACGCATCCTTTGCCAGTGCGGACGACTGTGGGACCCTCATTTTGTGGCGGAAACTAGGATCTCAGGCATGTGTGTTGCATACCTTCCACCCTCGCGATCCTTATATATCTGTACCCATTACTAGTGGAGTTCCACTGGAAAACTACAGGCACACGCGAAAGCCATATCTTCTCTGTGTGTGCTGGATGACCGGATTGTGACTGGATCGTCGGATGCGACGGTCAAGGTTTGGAGAGTGATCTCCAGTACAGACGGATTAGGCACGCGTTTAGCAACTATACCTCCCGCGAAAACTCATTTGTTTAATAGATCAATTTGTCGACGAACAGACAATTCCCTTGCATGGGCGCTATCCTCTTACTCTTGCCTTGACGGTTCTTCCTGGTTCAAAAGGTGCATTTCATCAAATCTCTCGTAGTCCTTTCATTCTGATTCTCGTAGTGTTATTCCTTGCTATCTCCGGTACGGATAGTAAAATACACATATGGGCCCGATCCGATAACCTGGTGGGTCCTCGTCATGCACGTGTGCTTGCTTTGGAGTGACGTATCTCAAGTTTGTTCATGCCTCTGTCCTTACGGGTCATGAAGACTGGGTTAAAACGCTGGATTTCCAAAATCCTACTTCCCAAGGCCAACCACTCATATTGGCGTCGGGATCACAGAATGCAACCATTAGATTGTGGAATATAGAACCTTGGAGTCGGCCTAGCTCCGCAACCCCAAAAGACCAAGCAGACGGTTTGAGCGATGAGCTTCTCGACGCGTTCGAGGCATCGTTGGGCGATGTCGGGGAAGCAGAGGAAGGTGGAAGGCAGATATCGTTGAAACGACACATTTTAACGGTCAAAACCGACCAAGGAAGGTGAGTTATTCAACTAAGCGCCTTTGATAGTCTAATCTCCAGGACAGTTCGCAGCAGTACTCAATCACATTTGATGCTCTCCTCGTCGGACACGAAGCAGGCGTCACCTCCCTGGCATGGAAGCCCTCATCCGCAGATTCACTGCCAACTCTCCTGTCGACTTCCACCGATTCATCAGTGATATTGTGGTCTCCTTCGACTATTGTCGCTCCCACCAAAGAAGGTTCCACGTCAATCTGGATAAATCGGCAGCGTTTTGGTGACATTGGCGGGCAAAGGCTCGGAGGCTTCGTGGGTGGCGCTTGGGCTAAAGAAGGTGGCGAGGCTCTAGCATGGGGATGGTCGGGCGGGTGGAGGCGCTGGTCTTGTGCTGCATCATCCAAGGTTGCTCACGAAGAAATCTGGACGGAATCGGGTGCAATCGGCGGACACAAGGGACCAGTGAAAGGCCTCGACTGGAGTCCTACGGGAAATTATATTCTCTCTGCCGGGTAAGTTTCCGTCTATGGTATTTTCTCCGTGTAATCATCAATCGAGTTTCTAGCCTAGATCAGACTACAAGAATACACGGCACAGCAACGTCGCCCCACATTGGTGATGGCATCTGGCATGAGCTCAGTCGACCTCAAGTCCATGGATACGATTTACTCGACGTCGCCTTCATTGATCCTTTGCGATTTGTGAGCATCGCTGATGAAAAGGTTGCTCGTGTATTTGAAGCACCAGGTAACTTCGTGGACCTTGCAGAAGACCTGGGGGTTTCTAAGTTCACGGAAAGCGAGGTAAATTTTACCTTTCGCTCAGAATTCTACCTAACAATCCGATGAAGCACAACCGCCCTCTCGGTGCCAACGTACCTCCTCTTGGATTGTCTAACAAGGCCGTGGATAATGGTTCGCCGTTTTACTTCACGTGAAACCCTCCAATAAGCTTTTATTTTCAGCGCAGGCGCCAACGAACCTTCGGGAAACACCAAGAAGAAGGCCATACGAAGGAGAACTAGCCTCGACGACACTCTGGCCAGAGATCGAGAAGGTGTTTGGTCATGGATACGAAGTAAGACTTCACAGGTCCTCAATTCTCACGATCTTCACACTGCAACTCCCTCTCAGTCTATGACACTTGCAGTCTCACCAGAGAAACGATTCATAGCAACTGCATGCAAGGCGACGACGCCTGAACATGCCGTTGTACGAGTCTACGACACGTCAAAATATCAGCTCGTCGGGAATCCACTTACGGGCCATTCACTGACTGTAACCCGGATATCTTTTAGCCCTAATGAGAAGTACGTTCTGTCTGTCTCTCGAGACAGGTCTTGGAGGCTTTCTCAAGCTTCTCAAGAATCCGGAGGTATTATCGGCCTGCTCGTTCTCAGTCGTAGCGTCGCTGATGTAGTACCCCTAGGCTTCATTCCAGTCGCGGCAGACAAGTCTCATGGGCGCATTATTTGGGATTGTGCATGGGCTTCTGAAGGAGATGTTTTCGCGACTGCTTCGCGGGACAAGACGGTCAGTCCCAGCTGGTGACCGGTTTGAAAGGGAAGTCATGGTTTTCTCCCAGGTCAAAATATGGCAAGATCAAGGGGAGAATAAATGGATAGCCATTGAAACCATTAAGACTAGTTCGCCTGCAACTGCAGTCGCGTTCGCATCGGGTGGTACTCACCATCGGTCAGTCTTCTCAAACTTTCGCTGGAAACAAACTCAGACTGGATGTTTATCTCAGACGACGGCTCGCCGTTGGATTAGAAAGCGGGGAGATCCTTATTTATTCCGCTTTGCAAAGATCGGCATCGCCTTGGCGCCATGACGCGACAGTCTCGTCGAGGTGGGGCTCACTGCTTGTACGGTGGCACAAATGTACTGATTCGTGACAGGCTTGCTCATGTGAATCAAATCCATCAACTTTCATGGCAGCCAACAGGTTCTGGTGCGTCGACAAGACTTGCGAGCTGTAGTGAGGATGGTACACTGAAGATAACAACTATTCAAATGGCTATTGAGTAACAATGATTCCAATGATTACGACTAGAAAAAAAAAGCTGATATACAATGGGCGAGGCAATGGGTAAACAACCCAGATGACTAGGTAAGGAAACAGAAGATATACGTGATGTGATAGGGAAACAAGTTTAGCGGAGATGAGGAGTGCAATATAAGGGTATTGAACAATGTATGTGGTGGTGTGATATCGGAGACAGAGGAACAGCAGACATGGATGGTAAGGATACAAAGGCATCACAGGGGCATAAGGTTCAGACGAGATCACGAAGAGTCATGGGAACTTCAGGCTGTGAAAATGTCAGCTACTGCCTGGAAGCGTTGAAGGACATAGACTTACGCATTTAATCCTAGATGGAAATGGCTTGGTCAAGATGATACAAAGGGGAGGGAAATAAAGCTCAACTTGTAGAAACATTCTATGGATCGCAACATTTCGACGTCTCCTCCTGTAGCAGTCACAAAATTGACCACTACACCTGCTCGGGAGTAGTTAGACGCAATTGCAGGGGCAACACTACAGAAACGAGGACTCAGCACACAAGGAGGGGAACTCAAGAGGAAACATTTTACCGATGAGCGTATTCCTCGACGGCTTTGGGAAGGTCTAAATAGGCAAACGAGTTAGGTGGCCAGTAAAATAAGATCGTTCAAGCTCACCATAATTAACAATAAGAGGAACATGAGCAACATCAGAGGTTTTGACTTGGACGTCATAAACAACGAGAACTTTCGTGGCAGGTCGCATACCGAGGGAGGCGGAGTGTCTAAATTTGTTCAACGCCGCCATCTTGGTTCCCGCGTTCATGTCGCCATGCTTTCCCGGTTGTCAGCCATAAGCCTTGCTGCAGAGGGAATAGGAGGCATGCTTACAAGAGGGACTGCTTCCAAGCCTCGACTAGCCAGTTTATACACGACTGAATCCAATGCTGTCATCCCGCCAACGTGGACAATAGCGTGGCTGACTTCGACATCCTCAAAAAGGTCCGTTAGTGCGTCAAGTTTCCACTCTCGGGCTTGAACGGTCTCTGCGCTAGACGAGGCGCCTCTTCCGGAGCCAATGATACCCAGTCCACCACCAGGTGCTGCAGTGGTAGGGTCTGCTCGTCCGCCTGCTGTGAAAGCGAGATACAGATAATACTGGCGCAGGCCGCGGGATCCTTGGTTGGTGTCTGTGTGCGTAACATTCCCATCACGCCGGACGAGAACTCGAACGGGCTCTCGGAGTTGAATCGCAGATGCAAGGTTCAAAACATCCTGAGGGACAGTATTAGAGAAAAGGGCAGTTTGGCGCTCGATCGTAGGTGAGCCATTTGAGGTCGGCTCAGAAGGGGTAGATGAAGATATTGATACAGCAGAGAACCTGCGACCTTGATTCTGGAAAGGAGATACGATGCCGTTGCTTGGCTCCATGTTGTTGCTGAAGGGTATCTGGGAAATTGGGTTGGGGGTCGTGGCTGAGTTCGGTGTACCAACTGGGCGAGAGCGAGGTGGCGGAAGAAGCTTGACAATATTGAAAACGAAGTCATGAAGGTTCCTAGCAATGAGCTGGTCCACTTCGTCCAGGACGAGGAACCGTACCTCAGACCCTGACAGTCCACCCGGAGAGGTGAAAAGGGCATGAAGCTTCTGAGGGGTACCACAGATGATGTGAGGCATATTTTGCTGCAGGAGTCGCAGTTCCTGGCTCAGATCAGTGTTGGCAGACGTCGTGCCTACTCCAAGCGCAGATCGAACCCCGATAGGGCCTCCAAGATCCCGGATCATACGCTGTGCTTGGGTTGCTTGATCTACCGTGGTGGAGATCATGATAACAATGGGACCGCGGTTTGGTGGTCGAATCGTGATATTCGTCACAGCTGTCTGAATAGCTGGTATGACGTATGCAGCAATTCTCTCCTGGGTAGGAGGCGCCTGTGCAATGATGTCGGAGCCACGCAAAAGGAATGGCAACGCACGCTGTTGAATCTTATTGGGTGGGCCGATTCTGTTGTCGTGGTCAGTTGGCGTGAGCGTTCACATGTGGAAAGCCTCACCCAAATTTAGTAAGAGACCTGAGAAGTTCTGGGGTTAGAGAAAGTTGCTCCCACTTAGAAATCACAGGGCCTGAATCTCGAGGTGATCCGCCTGCCCAATTATCACCCTGCGGGTCCAACATCTGTTTTAAATATGAGGCATTGGTTTATGCAGATTCATTTCGCTAGAACGTACCCCAGACGAGTCTCGACGGAGCAGGCCCGTCACGGAGCGACGTTTGTCCCGAAGAATATTGTCTTGTCGGGCGATGTTAGGATCAGATGGTCTCATAGGTAAGTCAATGTTGCCGGCAGACCATGTACGCAGAGGTGGATTAGGATGTCGAGCTGCTGAGCGCATATCAGGCCGCACGGGTAATCCATGACTAAGGACTGCCGGGTTTGAAGGTGGCATTGTTTGATTAGGGGCAATGTCACCATGGTGCGTGTTCATAACAGCGATGGAGTTGCTTCGTATGTCGGGGTTTGTAGCAGCATTCGTAATTTGCTGCGTCTGAATGGCGAGGAGCTGCCCAACCGACGAGGTCAAAGTGTTCAGCCGTTGGGAGATCGTGGATATATCATCAGATGGCGCTGGTTGGTTAGGAGCAATGTTACCCAGCGAAGGTCTGGGGCCGTTCAACCGGGTGCCGTTAAATTGGGGCGGAGGAAAAGTGTGGCCATTGGAGTTTGCTGAAGCAAAGGGATCTTTGAACTCCGGCTGAGAATTGCTTCCCAAGTTACGTTCCACAAGGAGATTGACTTTGTGCTGAACATCGCCGATGTCGCGCTGTAACTCTCGAGTAACGTATTCGCATTGCACCAAGCGATTTAGAATGTCGTGGATGATGGGTGAAGCCTTCAATTGAGCTTCGAAACTGACCGCAAGATCGCCGCTTGGGTTGAACTGGCTTCCTGAGTCTAACGAGGAGACAGGCGACGATGACGTCCGACCACCATAGATTGACGTGCCATTGTGATTGACGGCGATGGGTGGCGTAGTGACTGCATCGTGTCTTTGTTGTTGTAGGGAAAAGAAGGAGGTCCCAGTTTGCATTCCGACTCCCCCAGATGTTGGGCCAGGTGTCTCTAGGTTGTCATCGCCCTCTGGTAAGGTGTCCAGGCTCCCTGTCATGCTCGTGTCCCTCGCCCCCCTATTCTCTAGTCCAGGAAGAGTCCTATTTGCGTCGACTGGATGAAATGGCGGGGACTGTTGAGGCCTATCATGCGACTCTGGAGACGGCTTCGCATTAAGATATACGCTGCTATCGGTAGGCGGGCTAGGCGATGACTTCGCAGACCGATATCCAGAGGAGGAGATTGACGTTGAGCTCCGGTCCTGTTCGCGGAATGTGTGGCGAAAACCTAATCCCAAAGCACTCCCACTTTCATCGTCAACACTGCGCAATCCCCCAGGAAAGAATGGCATGGAGGCAGGATTAAGTGCTGCACTCCGCGCCATGATTTAAGTAGGCAGATGGCAACTAGTCTACAACAATCAAAAACGCAAGGAGGGGTTCAACATGGTGGTTGGTAAGCTGGTGATTTCTGACATGTTGAGAGGAAATTGATCTTACCACCGACGGTCGTAGAAGGATACGTAACTATGCAGCTTCCATGCAGACAGAGCTTCGCAGGAGCCAACAATGGGGCAGGTCGATGACAATGTTTAATTGTAAGTGATAACGATTGTCGGTTGAGTGTGACACGCTGGCAGTGGTGCTAAAGCCGAACTCATCAAAAGTGGGGAAACAGATCAAAAATCATACATAATATTATATATAAGTGAATTGCATAAGTTAAATAAAATAAGTACACAAGCATAAATCATAAGGCTCATAGAATATGGGAAGTACACAACTTCAGAATATGCATGGAGCGAACGAGTAACCAAAAACTCTATGACGGCCGTCAGAGTTGTCTATTAACGTCGGCTCAGCAGCCAATCTGGATCATCAAAATAAACACTTGAATAATCGACATGAAGTCATGACATACCTTCTGTGTGTATTCTGTTGGTATTGATTAGGCATGCCATTCCTCTCTTGATTCTGCCCGAACCGGACTGCACAAATATAAGACGAGTAAAGAAACCAGAAAAACAACTGACTATGCGCGAAATCCAAAACCTCGGGGAGCTCACCCGCAGCTTTACATACCTGTTGAATCAAAAATTGAGAAATGTAAAAATCTGTAGTGGCAAAGTACTCACCACAATATTGCGCCCGTCAATATCTCTCCCAGTGAGAGATAGAGCCTTCTTCGCTGCGGGTAGGCCAGTGAATGTGATGCTTGCATACCAGAGCTCGTGAGACTGTAAGGAATCGCTCAGAGCTGGCCGGCCAGCAGTGACAGCCTTGCCACGGCTGCAGCGTATGACAATCTCAATTATTTCGCCACAAGGTGCGAACAGCGTCTTTAACCTAGGAACGGTGATGGACGACTTGAGCTATCCCCACATACCAATTTAGCGATGTAGGAATCATCAGGAACACACTGGCGCATACATTACCGACGAAAACGAATGGATGACAAGACTTTATTGCCACTCTTTTTTTTGCCGTATGGATGGCGTGGTGTTTCTCTAGCCTTCTCGCTTGGTTAATGGCGGGCTTGCCGCGCCCGTCTGGCTTAGCATGGTCGTGTGGAGCTCTGTAGCCGTGCCGACCTCCTTGTGCGGTCAGCTTGACAGAGCGCTGTGGGCCAATCGTCAGAAATAAATCAAGTTAACACAACGAGAGATCGGAACCTTCTTGGGCTCAGGCAGAGCAGAAAAACGCATGGTAGAAGGAGGATAAACGAGTAGAAAGAGTGGCTTGCTTAAGAGGCGGTCCAGAGCAGAATGGCTCTTTTAATACTTATGTGCCCTGGCCCAAGCGGTCTCGTCCTAGGGGATCTTTGGCAGCCAAATGGCCCTACAACATTCAATGATAGCGTTGTATTCCATAACAAGACCAGCCAAGTTGGTTCCCATATGAGCGAACAATGGTGGCTCGCAAGTGGCCCGGATCAGACATGGTGGAAATTGGTGGCCAAGGTTAGAAAGTTGCCACCTTGTTGCCACCGCTTTGCGCCCGCGGCCCCGCTTATAACCCTTTGTCACGTGAATCACAAAACGAACTTCACATCCAAAGTTTCCTTAGTTTGGACGTACTACGGCGTCCTAACGTACTGATTTATAGTACAACTCAGTGTTAGTGACCACTCGCTCTCATCCACTCTCGACATGTCGCTAACCCACGCGTATCGGGGCGTCCTCCGCGAGCTGAGAAAATCGGTGAGCAAATGTAGTAAACCCTGATTACAACACATTTGCTCAAATAACAAATTAGGCGGTTCCTCCCCGCAGAACTAACAAGGCTGTGGCATCCAATTTCCGCTCCGTAGTGAATGAATATCAGAGGTCTGGGTCACCAGATATACTCCAAGACATGCAAGATGCTTTGCTATTTCTCAGATCTCAACGAGAGCATAAGGTGCGCTTCTAAATCCCTTCTGTTGTCTATACCAGCTACAAATACCTCGGGCAGATTTTGATAGACAGATATAACCCCCTGGTTGACCTCACAGCCGAAGAACGCATAAAAGCCACAGCTCGGAGAGTCGGTCTTAATATGCCTGTTGAACACAAGCCTGAATAAGGCTTGGTGTGACAATTGTGCATAGAGACATGCCACGTTTTTGTACAAAAAATTAGTAAGTGTCTGTCTTTCTTACGTCCTGGGCTTTCTGAGAGGATAGAAACAGGATCATTGCGACGACTGCGTTGCCCACGAAAGCGGGTATAAATCGAGGAAGCACTTCGTTAGAGGCGACCAACCTCGTCCATCCTGCCTACTACGTTCAAGTCCTCTGAATGGCCGTATATCATTGTACTCTCGATCATACTTGCGCGTTACAACAATCAGAAGTCACAACTCAAAATCGGCACAAATGTCAGTAAGCTAGTATGGACTACAATCAGGATATCCCATCTGCCGGGTCAAATGTCCGTGCACTGGCGTCCGTGGACAGTTGTGTCCATGGTTTGTGTCTGGCCACTTAGCGATTGGGCTTTGAGACCGTCTGGTGCATCGTCGAAATGCGGCCGTCGTCGTTGCCATCGTTGTCAAAGATGACTTGGCCGTTGTCGATCAAAGCGGCTGGCCTCGCGTTTCCACGGGCTCACCTCTGGCGCCTTTCGCGGCATGCACAATATGCACTTGCACACTCCGTGATCCTGATAGACATTTGAGCATCCCGACAAATAAGGGCATGTGGAAATGGCACGGTGGGGGCATCTTGCCGAAGGATCCCTGGACGTGGAAGATGAGAACACTCCGGTACCTCTCAGACTTCATTATCTCTGTGAGTGTATGATATGTATAGTGGTTGGATCACTGCCGCCGTCGCGATTTGCGCAGACTTGTATGCTTTGACCACTGAGCCATGACTGCATTGACTGGCTGACGGAAGTGTCCGTGGACGTCTCTGTGGACGCGTCTGCGGACGTTTGTCCCAACAGACGGGATGTCCTCACTACAATACACTTGCGACAGGAACATGGAACGGGCAGCAAGTACTCAAAGTAAAGTCAAGACACAGTGCCAAACGACACGTTCTGTTGTTTCATGCTTCAGCCACGATTGACTGCCAGGTGCCAATAAGGGACTGGTGCATGGGAAATTAGGCCTAGTTGAACATGGCAAGAGCCATTCGCGTCATATCCAATAAATAGATGAGGAGCCGGACGAAGTCTTCTTGACTCGTAGCATACTTACCTTCAACCAGTACTTACATACTGCATACTATGCGTGTCCACCCCTGGTGGCTCGGGTGAATGAATTTTTCCGTTATGCCGAATGCATTGCCATAAACAGCGCACAACACCGATGTTGGCCTTCACAAATTTTTGGAAAACAGTAATACGGACATACTCGCTCATCATGATCCCTCGAGCTCCAACTCGTGTGCTTAGATGCGATCCCTCTTCTATTCATTTTCATGCCGGCTTAGACCAGCCAGAGATCACATGCTCGGAGACCTCAGCTGCTTTGAAAACCGCCTCACATCACCTCGTCAATCTTTCCGAGCCCGTTGCTTTTCCTACGGAGACGGTCTATGGGCTAGGAGCTATGGCCCTTAGTACTTCTGCATCCGCTCGGATATTCACCACAAAAGGCCGACCAGCCGATAATCCCTTGATCGTCCACGTCTCATCCTTCACGATGCTGCACTCGTTACTCCCGGATGGTTATGTGATGTCAAAAGCATATCAGGTCCTAATAAAACACTTTTGGCCAGGAGCATTAACTTTGTTGTTCCCAAGAGACCCGGCGACTGTTCCGACGATCATTACTGCAGGACATCCGACCGTAGCGATCAGGATGCCCTCGCATCCCGTCGCCAGAGCATTGATCGCTATGGCCAACACGCCGTTGGCAGCCCCAAGTGCCAACAGCTCTGGCAAACCTAGCCCTACGCGAGCGGAACACGTCCTACGGGATCTTGACGGCAAGATCAGCGTCATTATTGACGGTGGTGCTTGTGATGTTGGGCTGGAAAGCACGGTCGTCGATGGACTCCAAGAGGATGGGAAGATGCGTGTCCTGCGCCCGGGGGGGATCACCGTGGAAAATATTCGACGCGTATTAGAAGAAGAGATGCACGACTGTGGCGAGATCCCAGACGTCTTGGTGCATCGCCGCGATTACGCCGACGAAGGGATGGAACAGGCACCAACTACACCCGGCATGAAATATAGACATTACGCACCATCGGTTCCCTTGACTCTTCTAATGACGTCTTCGCGTCCTCCTACCAGTGAATCAACCATCACGGCTTCCCAACTATTTCAATCACTTCGGACAAACCGACGTTTAAAAGTTGGCATGTTGGCACCTACCGATTCCGCATTATGGGATTTATTACCCACAGATGGCTTCGAGTGGTCTCGTTGTCTACTGGGCCCAACATCGGAGCCGGCTATCTGTGCGCATCGTCTGTTTGACGGGTTACTTACTCTAGAACGCGAAGGCGTCGATTTAATGCTTATAGAGGAGGTGGAGGAGGATCAAGAGGGATTGGCGGTGATGAATCGCGTCAAGAAGGCAGCTGGCGATGTTCGCTGGATTGTGTATCAGTGAATTGCTGAGTTCTACCCATTGCATAGACTTATAACCCTTGATTTCACCACATCACTCAACTGGGCTTACGCATGGGTTCAAAACTCGTGTCTGGCCTCATGGTTGATTCCTCCGAGTTGGGGTTTGATAAGCTGATCACGCACCTTTTCCACCAGGGACTCATCTCTTGAAATTTGGCTCTATGGGAGAAGGTTACTGAAATCGAAGTAGACTAATAGCGTAGGGATTATGTATGCTGTAGCAATTGTGATTAAGTTAGACGCAAACCATAAATGGCCTGGGCGCCACCGGCGTCTATCAGGATGTGCCATGCTACATAGTCTACTAGGCGTACTATGTACGTTTCTCACACTGATTAGAGTATCACACACCACCATATCACATAGATCCACGAGGCATGATGGCATGTTAACATTATGGATGTACGCTGGAAGGCGTGTTCACGGAATGTGCCGCAGATCTAGAAGTTGCTATGTTCTCGTCATGTGACTGAGGAAGAGGGCGGTGGCTCTGAAAGGGAGAGGATGCGCCTCGTTCCTCCGCTTCTCAACTACACTTCCTTTGCATCGCGCCTCATGTTGATCCAGGGAACTCCTGCGCCAACGGGCTGTCGTCGGAACGTCGGGCGTCGTTCGTATATAAACCAGAGATCCACGTCGATGTCTTTATTATCATCATCGTTCCCGCCTACAACCCGCGCAACTTTTTGGCGCTACAAAAATGCAAGCCAATCGTAAGTCAAAGTACAATCATCCTCTAGCAACTTGCCTCACATCTCTCTCTCCTGCAGGCGCAATGAAGCAAGAAGACAGCGATGCCTTGTTTTCGCAACTCTATACGATGCCTCCTCTGCCTCCATATTCCGAACCTTCCAAGCCTAATGACACTACATTCGGAAAATGGTCCTTTGAGAACGCGTCCTCCGATATACTCTACCCGCCTACTCAATATAACTCTACTACTTCCGTGAAAGACAATGCCAACGAAAAGGCCCATTCCACTCCTGCTTTGCTCTACGATCAGCCGAATATCGACCTTTCCGCCATCCTCCGCATTGGTCTTTCCTCTCCCTCCTCCTCTACTTCCGTCCTCACACAACCAAGGAGTCCACGTTCTCACATCCCTCGGCCTCCGAACGCGTTCATGCTTTATCGATCCGACTTTCTTAAAAGGGGGATAATACCTTCCCATGTCGAGCGCCGCCAGCAGAACCTCAGTCGCATAGCAGGTCAATGCTGGAACCTCTTACCCCAGGAAGAGAAGGCACAGTGGCAGAAGCGTGCGGCGCAGGTATTGCTAGAACATCAAAAACGAAACCCTGATTACAAGTTTACTCCTGCGCCACGCGGATCTCGTCGTTCGAAGCTCAAAGGCCGCTTGGACGGAGATGGGGAGGTTATCGTTGGGGAGGATCGTATTAGGCAGATTCGAGAGGAATACGCGCGTATTGCTGGCCCCACTGCAAGCCCTGCTCGGCGTCGCCGCCCAAGAGGTCAAAACCGCAGCCGTGACCTGGATTCAGCGCCCGCTCATAGCAGCCCTGTGTCCGAGGCTGCCCTCACTCTGCCCCCGCTTTCAATCCCCCCTTCCCCGTCGCCGTCAATACCTGCACCGGAGATTGATTACAAACGGGAAACACCCCTCCCTCCGTTCTTCCCCCATCATACATTGCCTCACATTATTCCTCCACGACGACCATCAACTTCCCTCGGGTTCGCCACCAGTTCCAGTGTCCGCGAAATCCCGGCAGTCCGAACAGGCCTTACTCTGGCTCGCCCTTCATCCGCAGCCTCGGAAACCGGTCTGACCACCTACCTGAAAGACCTTGATATCGTGAGTACAACCTCTCCCAATCCCGACACTTCTGACATCACTTCTCAGACGCCGACCGCCCCCACCTTTGGTGACCTCTCTTCGCCCGGATCGCCAGCGTCGCCATTGCAGCCAACAGCAAACCATGATGTGTTCCTGCCAGAACCCCCTGCACTCCAAGACGAGCTCGTCTTCCCTACGCTCAACACACCGTTCTCATCATCATCCCCCATAGAGGCGTTCTGCAACGATCCTGGTCCCGATGCCGAGTCGTTTATGAGGTCGCTTTACTCCAATGACGCCTTCGCATACAACCTGCCGATAGTTCCCGCTGAGCAAGAGTTCGCGTCTCTCAATGATACCTATCCCTTCGACTACGACCCTTCAGCCTTTCACAACGTCTGGGCCAGCTTCGATACGTCGTTAGTCAGTCACACGAGGTCGTACACCATGTAAATGTGCGTTTTCACGAGTGTCTCGCTGCTATTCTTTATCCTTGTATTTTTACAACAATCTTCTATCGTTCATGTCTCATAGATCCTCAGCCAACCCCGTGTATCATACATAGTCTTTTCGCACACTTTATGATTTTACGACCTGTTTATGTCCTCTCGAATTTGAGATTTTATGTGCATCACGTTCGTAGAACTCCAGATCTGTTGGACGTTCGTGATTGTGGTAAATTTGGGGAATTTGGCAATAGAAATTAGGCCGCCAAGCTCGTGAAACGTGCTGGAAGCGTAGATTACTGGCGACATATCTAGGTCCAAACTTAGCGCAGCACTGGAGTTGCCAATGGCGGAATACGATGTGGGGCCCAAACCGACTTCAAAAAGGTTCCCTGTTATTTTGGCTCATCACCACATGCGAAACAGATGCTGCCCGTCTCCCAGTCCCGGTGTTCCACCCGGGCGCGGTATATCAAGGTCCGCAGCCGTGGTGATGGGCTCGTGTAATCTGTTGAGCGTTTTTGGGAGTGTGTCCCACCGTTGCCGTTGTTTTTAACGTCACCTCACTCGAAAATATCGGTTCGAGATGACCGCGATGGATGCAGGCTTTTTTATGACCGATTCTGCTGAGTGCGATCACAGCACTGATTGCACACGGATCTGTTCGATACTCAAGGACGATATTCAAGTACTGTCGTGCTCAACAGAACAATGTTACAAATGTAGCAGAGGTAGATGTCATCTTGGTAAACATAGTAAACAAGCAGAGATCTCCATCAGCGCCCCTCATGCGATACTATCAATATGTGGCGCGTCTGAATGATCATTGTTGAAACGTTGACGCGTTGCGCTGTAATCATCATACACCGTGACCGTACCGTACCATGCACATGATGATGGGACCATCGCAAATTCTCGAGCTCCTAGGCCTGTCAAGACAGAAGTTGACCTTCAATGTGCATAAGTAGGACAAGCCGCGCATGCGGCGTCACGTCGGTACAGACGGGTCGGGAGACGGAAAACAGTTCACGATTCCGCCGTGTTGTTGCATGTCATTTTATATCCCTTAACTAGTACGATCTACGGGCTCGGGATCTTGTGAACATGAAATAAGGAGGAAAGATGAAGCTGAGACGGCCCAAGTATGCTATGACGACAAGATATATCAAGAAAGATTCAAGAAGGTAAACATGGACTGGCACGACAGATGGCGTAGGCATGGCTATGATATTTGCGGCGGATGCAGACCCTTTCAGTCACTTCGGCTACCAGCTTCCTTGGCGGAATATCTGGATTCTGGCCCGTTGCTGTCTGTGTAGAAACTCAGGAGTCAGACTACGGTGGCAGTACCGGGCTGCCGAAAGTTCTGACCTTGCGACTGCAACTCTTGCAGGTTATCGAGCGGGATATCATACCCCTGCTTGAGCATATTTCGGTTCGCAATACGTGAATTCAACCTGCAGAAGGAGTGAGATACATTATGAAGTTCTTAATGACCTCGAAACTCCAGAAAAGCTGCCTGACGTACGAGACCTGCGTAATTCATGCATATGTCATTCAAATGCAAGGTCGGGATGATATGCTTACTAGCATCGAGTTCACGTAGACTTGACGGTGTGAGCGCATTAGTACAGCAGAGATGGTTGGTTTGAGCCAGATAATACAGACCTTTACCACTAATCGCATGAAGACCTAGTTAGCAGCCACCACAAGGTATATCAGCCGGCAAGCTGGAAGAGTTGCAGGAGGCGTACCAGAAAATAAAAGGTTTGGAATTACAAGGTACTAAGGCAATGATTGATTTATCAGGTGCTTCCAGAACGGCGCGTAGGTTAGCCCACTCACAGTGATGAGAGTGCATGCCGCGATAGTGCTGGTCAGAAACCCAACGTTGATGCTGCAAGGTATTCATTAACGAACTTCGTTGCATCCACGAGAGGAGTCCTACCTGAAGAGTACCAGACGGTTGATGATGTTCTCAGAGCTAGGCAAGTGGTTAAGCTTCCTGAGCTGAAAAGATCTACCACGAGGGGTACTTTCTGAGTCCCGAACGCAGCTTATTGAGGAAGTACACCAAGGACAGGCTGATGGCCAGGTCGCACATCATCGACATGACCGAACAAGTAGTGATTGAGTCCTGAAATCTGTATTTAGTGCAGGCCACGCTGTCATCCAAGAAGGAACGTAAACTGACTCGGACAATATTGTTTCGCAAGTCAATCACAAGGGGAAGCCCAGAACTGTTTGCAAGAGTCAAGGGTGATCACGGAAATATGATTAGGAGACACGAACAGAAAGTGACATGTCGCTATTGTACCAGCCCGCGAGTCCGGTTAGAGTACCGAAGAGAGCTTTTGCGGCAGGGGCTGGGCTCACCAATTCCAGAACCTGTTGGGAATCTCAGTTTGGGGATGATTGAAGTCAACTCTGAGGCTCACCAAATTGGCCGAGACATGTAGCAGACTGGGGGTAAATAGCTTGAATAAGTACAGGCTCAAAACGAGAGCCGGGGTGTGAAGGAGTTGAATAAAAGCCGCACAATGAACGCAACAATAAACCTGGCTAAGAAATGCCTACTACTGACTATCAAACAATGAGAAACGCGAAAATGTTGGAGTTGAGTACTTACGGCGGTAAACTCTCCACGCGTAGAAGCTAGAAATCGAGCCTCATATATCACCGTTTCGTTAGTGGCAGAAAGATATATAGCAGACCTTTGAACGATGAAGGTAATAACAATCTGCAAGTCGACATATTAAGGACAATCTGAAGCTTCATGCAAGGAAACTTACAGTGAGGGTTACCATGCCCTGCGGTAAAATAATGTTCAGTACGTGTGTGTCAGATGTAGTTGCCTTGACGCACTGCGTTTCTACTGAAGAATAGGTCTGAAGGAGGTATTCCGCAAGTGATGTGTGACTTACGAGGTGACGAGGAAGGCTTGAGGTCCATTTTCCGGCAATTTGTCGAAGATAAAACTGGTATGCATCATCTGTGCAAGCAAGGCCGTATGCGCAACTTCCAGGAGACTTTTATACATGGAGTTATGAGCAGTCGGCCATCAGGGCAGAGAGATAGAGCATACAAGAGACATGCAACCTCAGAGTTGTCGAATTGTGACGTCAAACACAAAAACAAAGGAGCAAACGTCGCTACTCACCAGCACCTTCAAGAACCTGAGATCGCGAGTATATGTGCGGAAGTAATAAACTGTTTGCGAGCACGTAATTCCGAAAAGGCTACAGTTGCAAGTGAGTGAAAGGTCAAATTGAAAAGCAAACATCGTACACAAAGCTGGTCATCACACCTACACAGTACATTGAGAAGGGCTTCATTTCTTGTGGGAGGTACGTACATGGAAGCAATGGTCCTTCGGGTGCTGACTCGCGCATGATTTTCGGGGCGGTTCGTCTGGTGTAGTACTGCCATCAGAGGTTATCCTGCTCATAATAAAGCGCAGATGTATCAAGTTGTACCTTACTAATGACCCGCATCAACGCAAACCACATTGCATGATGATCATGGGAACGCAGTGGTGTGTCCCAACCATGTTCATCATCAAGGCGAATCTGGACATACAGCGCTAGGTACCTGGCTGTAGATTAGCACACATACAAGGTCTCGTTTCGTTATAGTACCCTATATTCTCAGGAAGAACATACATTGACCAAACTCGACAACAACGTTACTGATTTTGCTCTCACGGACTGCGGTAGTGTGCCCAAGTATTTTCATCCATGACAACTTGGGGTAAAGATTTCGTGGACACTGCTCATCAAACCAACCAGAAAAGATATGACTCTGTCACTATTGGGAGGGTAGCCACCTGTGAGGAATGACCCATTTACTTCGGTGGTAGTGGCACTCATGATATCGGCTCGGTAGGGGTGGGTTTCGCTGGTGTATGAGTTCCGTTGAAGTATACGGCACTGATATATCCGGGTTACATCAATCAGCAGCATCACACAAGAAAGAGTGGAGTACTTTGTAGTACTTTGTAGTAGTAGTAGTGTGAAACTCACAGTGCAACATGAACAAGCGCTGATTTTGAGACGGTCTACGTCCATTGAACAATGCAAATTTTGTGTATATGGAGTGTTTGCGCCTTCTTGAGACATTCCGAGATCAGAACATAGACCAGATTTGTGTCGTGGCTTCCACCTGAGAGAACGGACCAGAATTGACTAATCTCTTCTCACCACAAGTTTGGGCACCCGCTTGTTGGCATGTCTGAATCCTCGTGAGATATTTTGAGGCTCTTGAACCAAAAAAACTCCTTCCATGAGTCGTCAGGAAGAATATACCAAAAGTTGAGCATGATTCCCACTCCTTTAATTTTGGCATATCTATCAGTGAGACTTTCATCATTCATGCGGTGCCCAGGAGAAAGCGCAGCAGGCTTGACAAGAAACCTCGTGTAGTGACGACCTGAAACTAGAGCCTACGCCAGTATGTTCTAGCGTCAATAGAAGACAAGGTGGGGGATAAAATGTATAGGATACAATGCATCTCTTGTAGAGGTTGCAGTGCCATGACCAAACGATGACTCGGACGCGCAGAATTTGAACAAACGGAATTAGTCCCTCCTAGACTCATCATATCGTACTTCCTTTCTGTAAACAGGATACCGACGAGGGGGTGAGCGTAGTTTATCCTGAGGCCTTGATCACCCGTGGCAACACTTCGGACTGAAGTTATCGTAAAGGAGGAGGTATTCTGAGCTTGGGCATGGTTAACCGGTTAACGTTGGCGAAGATAAGACATTACACAAGATGTCTCAGGCTCACCTTCAAGTTACCGCGATCAGCTTCAGAGTCACTGATTCGTTCTTCTATCTTTAATACCCGTTCCTCGTCATGTTCCGTCACAAAACTAACGGCAGCCCCCCCTCGGCCCGCACGCGCAGTCCTTCCTACGCGATGAGTGTATTCTTCTGGTTCCTGGGGCAGATCCCAGTT
>JABCKT010000022.1:0-135426 GCA_018858115.1 Tephrocybe rancida
ATTGCAAATATTCGGGATAGTTTGACAATTAGATGGTATTAGATGGCATTCTCGGAACTTCCTCGAAAACCTGATGGTGTATAGATGACACACATATCTCACGCCTTTTATAGTCCTCTTATATGACTCTATTACATGTTCTTTGCTAGTATATCGGTTAGTACACGCGCCTGTCATAAAACATGGTGCGCGCGAAAGCTGGGTTCGACTCCCAGGCAGAGAGATATTTTTCGGCCCTCATCTTTCGACTTGGATTTCTACAGTACATTGCGTTTCTGTGTCAGAAACATTGTGTAATTTCTTTTGAGGTATCGTATTAAACATGATCGATTGTCCAACCAATCTGTACTTAGTAGTCCTACGCCACTACTTACTCCTCGCCCATCCCCTCCTCAGCATGCCCATTCTGTAGTGCTGGGGTTACACTCGCTGCGGCAGCCAGGACCTCAGGGTCCTCGAGACCCCGCGCGTCCCGCTTAAGCTCAGCCTCTTCTATTTCCATAGGGTCATTCACCACCTCTCCCTCGTCTTCCTCATCATCGCCTACATCCTCTTCGGGGTCCTCCTCGCCCTCTCCCTCGTCCGCAAGCTCACCCTCACCCTCTTCAGGATCCAGGTCAAGATCATCATACTCTTCCTCCGGCGCCACATACGACGCGGACGCAGACGCGGCCGCGGCCTCACCCAGCTCCTCCTCCCAGTCCACCTCCATTCGCACGTCCCGCTCGCGCTGAGGGGCAAGTGGCACGCTCGTGAACGGCGCACCGAGGTCGCGGTCTTTCTCTTTTGACGTGCCGGCTTTGCCCTTGCCTTTTGGTGGCCGTGGGGGTGCCGAGATGGAGGGTGCGGGACCAGGACCGGTGGAGGTGGGGGCTTTCTTTTTGTCGGTTTTGGCGTTGGCGCGGTAAACTGGGTAGGTGCGTTAGTTAGTTTTATGAAAGACGAAAGGGGAGAAAGACAACACAAGACATACCGACAAGCTCTGTTTGTAGTTTGTCCACGAGGTCCCCAAACTCGATCATCTCTAGGGCCTTGAGCACGTCTGATGCGGATATCGACTTGTGTTGTTTTGAGATGGCAACATCATGTGCGCTGTGTTCATTTCCATGAGCCACAGAATGCGTCAGAACTAGATAAACATACGTCGCAGCTGTATACGGTGGTAAGCATGGATTAAGAGGTAGAGACAAGCAAGAACGCACCTAAGTAATTGATGAACACCGTTGAGCCCTTCACGAGCGAGAGCACCGTCTCTTTCTGTAGTTTCGCACTCTCTGGAAGCTGAGAACATGTGTTCAATCATCAGTACACTTTATTCCTCATCTAGAAAATGAACATGTGAACGAAAGACTGAGAGCTGTTCGCTGGGAATATTGTATATGTCCAACGTCATTACCACACTTTTTTTCCTCTCCAAAACATAGAGCGAAGGCTCTGGAGCGTATCGAAATAGATAGCTCGAGCAGTAGAACAAGAAATCTGGGTAATTTCAGGAAGCACATACAGCAGATTTCGCAATCTTGGTAATTAGGCTCTTTGGGAGCTCAAAGTTCTCGATGCCGTCTGAAACCAAGTCTTGCTGAGCCTGAGCAGATATCGGGCCAACGGGGGCATCTTTACGCGGCATCGTGTACTGAACGAGTATGAGGGTGTTGGTGGGAGGAAGAATTGACGCGCCGAAGTCACGGTGGTGCTGTTTGTCCCATCACCATCATCTCTTGCTCAATTCCTTCACGTCGATTTGCACTGAGCCCATTCTGAAGCATCCAGAAATCCCTTCAAATGTCTGATTTAACCTGGTCATTCTCACAGACCTTCTCATCCCAATTCCAGACTTCGCGCTCTGGTCTGCATCTATCACGTCTCGTTCGATGACTTTTCTGAAGGACCTTTGGGCTCAACAGACCTTGAAGCACGCGTCGAGAATGCGAAATCGTTGGCGGTAGTTTCGGAGGAGCTATTCAAGGAACTTTCCACGGATTTGGCGAGGCTCGTGAAGAGTCTTGCTGGTGCGACGGGGTCGCTGCCTAGCTATGATCAGCGGCAGTATGAAGAGGTTCGTGTTGACTTGCCTCCCGACTATTCGTATTTCTTATCGAGGGAATGCACAGCAATTAAAAGCCATAGAGTTGTCTTTATCAAATTTGCGAGGAGCGTCACAACCAAAGTCTAGATTTGTGTTCAAAAGGAAAGCAGCAACTTCTTCACCCATACCCGTACCCCCGTCACAGCCTATCAACGCCCTCGAGCGTCCAACTACATCATCAACACCCTCACCGACAACCAATCTGACATTATCCGGCCGTTCACATCAATTTTTGACACTGGGGTCACTACCAGCGTCCTCATCGCGCGGGGATCTATCCATTCATGACCTGGATCATTGCATCGTCAACCTCCTCCGACCAACTCGTGACGATGCATCTCAGCCATCTCTGGCCATCTCTGCACTCCACATCCAGAACCTGACGGACACGGTGTTGCTGCTCCCGCCTATTAATGGCAGCGTCCTCATCCACGGCCTCAAGAGGTGCACGATCGTTGTAGGGTGTCATCAGGTGAGAAAGACGATCTTCCAGTCGTGGCGAAAACAACGTTGACGCGGCCGTCGCTGTAGTACAGAATGCACACATCTCAGAACGTCGACGTATACCTCGCGATCACATCCGATCCTATCATCGAACATTGTTCAAATATACGTTTCCGCGGGTACCCCAGCGCCCTCGGGCCTTCTGCAAACGTACTATGACTCCCTTTATCTTTTACGAGTGGTGGTACTCAAAGAACTTCAGCAGGATAAACCCCTCAATATCCTCGATTTCTCACATATACGGTCGACCCAGTCACCACATTGGTCCGCTCTTGGTGATGATCGTGTTTCTTCGCAGTGGCCGTTACAGAACGTGCTTTCGACACCGGAGGCCTTGGATGCAACAAGGGAAAGCATGCTGCCGAAATGAGATCATCTGTCGGAGGACCACTCTACTCTCAATCAGGCTGGCCAGTAGCGCAGGTCGAGAATTAGGTCGACACACTTCTTGCAAAGTGCGCATTGGTGCGGCAGGTGCTAGAGGGGAGGTATTCTAATTTCTGGATGTTTTTGGCGTCCTTAAAACTCAACAGAGACGTTGATAGAACGCCGCACCACGAATGAAATTTTCCTCTACTAAAGCACATGTGTGGTGTTCCTTGCGAACTTCAAGTTATATTCGCTTCCAGCGTCAACCTCCAACGATAGCCGAATAAGCCTTGTTTTACAAGTCTAGAAGAGAACCTGACAACAGGTTGGTGCGTGCTGAATCCAAGTCTACTAGGTTGGGAGTTCATTGTGTCTTTCTCTGTCCAGTTACTGACGAATGTTTTAGGACGTGACACGGATGTTTGGGGTTCATTTTCGATAGAGATCCATCCCTCTGAATGCTGTCTACAGGCATTAGAACATGGCTCCCAAGTTCAATGGACGAATCTTTCGCTTCCAAACTTGTTCTAATGCTCCTCAATGCCTTCTTCCTTGAGAAAACTCGATCTCTCGCCTGTCCCATGCTACCTTTAAAAGCTCCATGGGGGCAATCTGAAGACTGGGAGGGGGTCGAGAATTTTGATCTTGAACTTGCCTTCTTCCCCACTGTGACAAAATCGAAGCGAAAGCATTTAGGGGTATGGCCTTGTTTAAAACGTTTATCAGCCAGTATGGCTTCGATTCCATTCAGGACTCTGGGATACTTACTGTACTCGCGTGGAAACGATTCCTGCGCTTCTCTCAAGTACTACTAATTGCTGTCGAAATACAGGCTTGGGTGCTACTCTATAATATGTGCTGGGATGTACTTTAAAATGAAGGGGATGCACGCAAACACTTGGACCTCTAACTTACATATGATATATGGAAGTTTGGTGAGGGAACTTGAACAGGCTTCTGACAGAAGATCGATCCTATCGCTTCCTCGATTTATTATTTACAGACTCCGCCTTGAACTCCGCTGATTTATGCGGCATGGGCAACTTGGAAACATTTTGCGTCAACATTGCACGGTCTTGCAGGTCTTACCAACTTGCTGTATAGAGTCTGGCTGCCTAAAAATCCCGATCAGCAAAGTAAGTTAGCACCCCACTTCGTGCTCTACATAGATCTGGTCAACAGGCTCATTGAAACCTTAGTCTTCCCTAATATGCCCCTGAACATTCGATCCGAATTGCCCCATCATCGCGACATACTAATGCCCTGTGCCACGTTTAAAGCTCTAAAGACTCTACAGAGCCTAAAGAGTGAATTTGCCTTTACAGTACCCTACAGTACCTCGGTCAATTCACTGTGCCGGGCTCGATTTGCTTCGATTCAAGACCTCTTTCAAGAGTCATGACGTATAGCCAGCCATTAATACATGATCCGAATTACTTCGCGTCTGCTTCGGGCAGCCCAACTAGGCTTGCCTCAACTACAGTACTTTTGTTTACAACTTGAACCTGTCTACCGTCTATGGCCAGGCCTCTAAGTTATTTACCCCTCACTCTCGTCAGCCAGAAGAAGTTACTGATTGCTGTTGAATTGCTACATTGCAGGTTCGACTTACCCTATTCTGTGACAATTCCGTTGGGCCGATTAGTACTCGAACTTAATTAGCCTGGGATATGTCAACACATAATGCATGCTGTCGGGTTGAAATATTGATTTACCGATGGTCTTAAAAGAATAAATGCGGACGCGTTCAAACGGGTCAACCTCTTACCCGTCTTACCCCCAAGTTGTTCTTACTATGAAGACTCTGGCCGTGATTCAGGTTCTTTCTACCCTGTCGGCCGTATACGCTTGTGGTGAAGGACACGACCAGAGCCTTTCTCGTCGTGCTGTGGCACCCTCGTCTGTCACTCCGCCGTCGCGTCCACTCGAATGGGGCGACATCAACATCCTACACACGACTGACTCGCACGGCTGGCTCCTGGGCCACCAAAAGGCGTCTTTCCCCGAGCCAAACTACAGGTAGGTTATGCTTCCAGCTTTCACGATGGAAAATCAACAATGACGCGTCGTTTCAAGTGGTGACCTTGGAGACTTCGCGTCATTCGTTGATCATATGAAAAAACTTGCTGTAGTACGTTCAAATCATTTTGTGGGCCTTGTAAAGCACCTATTGACAGCCAAACCTCTTCAGAAAAAGGATGTCGACTTGTTACTGGTCGACTCTGGTGATCTCCACGATGGTGAGGCCGCGACGGGCAGCATCTGCAATGACGCTAATGGTATTTAGGTACCGGCTTGACTGATGGTGACCCAGCTGGTGGTGTCAATGGCCAGGAGGTTTGTGGTTTCGTATCCCTCCTCTTATCCATGACGTCAATATGTGTTGTTAGTCCATCCCCTTCTTCACCAAGTTGCCGTATGATTTGCTCGCCATCGGCAAGTACGTGGAATGTCACTTGCTCCTTTCTATACAAACTTCTAACGCCAATATTCCATGAAGTCACGAGTTGTACAATTACTCCGTCACGTTGGATGTGTGAGTCTCCCCTCCCTTGCTGCGTGTCTCGGGCTGAACGTTGTCCAGACATCAGAACTTTGCCCCCAAGTTCAATGGAAGGTACTTGACCTCGAACACGGACATTACGCTTCCTGGTGCAAGTACCAGTGTTCCGGTGGGCAGTACGTATACCTCCTCCCCAGTGATCGATCAGAGGCTAATTTTGATGGAAGACCGCTTTGCGAAATTTAAGACACGCAAGTATGTCGCATACTACATCGATCCGTGGCTTGAGCTAACATGGCTTGTTAAGGGGCCGCAAAGTCACATCTCTGGGTGTTCTCTTTGACTTCACAGGAGGCGACAAAGGGACCTCTGTGCAGAAGGTGGCAGATATGGTCAAGGAACAATGGGTGCGACCTCTATGAAACACATTGAACCTCTAAAACTGATATCTCGCTGTCAGTTCGCTGAAGCAATCAAGGAGGAGCCTGACTTGTTCCTGCTAGCTGGGTCAGTTATATGCCAGCGCTCACACTTCCTCGGATGCTAGCTAAATAACCTGCAGTCATATGCCCGTCTCCAAAGAAGACTCATTGGATAAATGTAGGAAGCCAATTGACATCTCTATCCAATACTCTCTAACAAAGAATTTTCAGGGCCTCTAGTTTTCGATGCCATTCGTAAGCTGCACCCATATACGCCCATCATCATCCTCGGTGGTGAGTAAATAGCGTCCTATTTCTAGTATTCAGATGATCTTATTGTAGGCAGGTCATACACACATTCGCGACTGCAGTAAGTGCATCCATTTGTTTTGTAGGTAGGTTCATTTACGACTCTACATAGCCCAATATGATGGTCGTTCAATGGCTTTGGAGAGCGGACGCTACATGGAGACGATTGGTGAGTCTTTCTACTGAATGTCATTGATATGTCACCAATACTCTCACAGGCTGGCTTTGTATGGCCATTTTTCATCCCCTTCATACACGACCCTGATCTCTTGCCCTTGTTTTACAGCTGCGAATTTGGATATGAAGACCAAACTATCGCAGAATCCCAAGGACATTGTGTTCTCTAGGAGATATTTAGACCCCAACCGTGTGACTTACGAAGTTAGGGAGACATCACCTGGGTGCCGAATCGAACTAACGACTGGGGTAGTATCACACAGGTATCAAGGATATTACGTTTGATACCAAGGTCGGGCAATTTATTACAAGCGGACTGAAGGCTTTGGCAGAGAAGTTTGGCCTCAACTTCGTCTATGGAACTGCCCCTCACGACTATACTACCAACCAGTGTGTTCGTAACTGTGCTTACACTCTATCGCTCTGACGTCGCCACAGATCCCCATACCCGTCCGAAGGCTCGTCGCTGAGCCTGTTTGTCGAGAAGGTAAGCTCCAAGTGCCATGTGAACATCATGGCATCTAATTGGCACCCACATGCAGGCCCTTCCTGTGGCACTTGGTATCAACAACACGCGCAATAATATTCCCAATGTCATCATTGCGAATTCCAACTCGCAGCGCTTTGACATTTACGCTGGGCCTTTCACCAAGAACGACCAGCTCACCGCATCATTCTATCCCGATCGCTTCCTGTACATCCCCAACGTCCCACTCTCCGATGCGAAGAAGGTTCTGGTGTCCTTGAACGGTGGATCACCCCCTGCGCGAAGGGACGGGGAGGCAGAGTATGAGACAAAGGAGGAGGGTCTTCAATATGTTGACGAGAGGTACAAGGCCTGGCTGGAGGATATGGACAGGCGCAGCGGTGTTGAGCGCCGCGCGGCACAGAACCAGACCCTGGGATATGTCACCACAGATGTGAGATTCCTCTCTCCCCTGGTACCACGGTGCTTGCTCATCGCAATTCTTCAAGTCCTGCCCTGGTGTCGGCGATGACACGGCTCACGCACCCGTGCCGTACTTGCAGCTGCCAAAGTTCGTCAACTCCAATTTCCCGGAGGTTGCAGAGGACGCACCCATTGACTTGGTCTTCATTGACTACATCGAGGCGCGCATGGTGACGTTCCTCAACAGCGTCCAGTCGGCCAAAACCTACAGCTCGTCGGACGCGAGCCTCTACAGCCAAGTTCTCGCCAGCGAAGCGTTTGGTCTTTATGCCCAGACCGCTTGGAATTAGTTTACTTAACCGCTAGAAGGGCGTGACAGGAGTGGCCCCAAGAGATTTATCACGACCTTCCTACTTCATTTATTTGCACGCATTCTATTGAGTAGAGCGAGTAAGCACTCCGATTCCAAGGAGAAAAGTCTTCGGTGCTGACTGCTGATGTTCAGGCAGATGAGAAGACAGACATCTGTGATTTATGTCACAACGGTCCTTTCCATAATGCTCATTTCAAAAGTAGCCAGTTACGTTTGTAGCGAGTACATGGGATGACAACAACGCATTGAACTCAACCGGACCTAGTCGTTACCAGTCGGTTCTCATTATATATATATGACTGATGTGGAGTTTAATTTCCTGGAACAAGAGGAGCTCTCTCTTCGTCATATATTGCGACGACATTGTTGCGCGAGGAATCCAAAAGAGCGTAAGCTCCCTTGGCAACCCAGATGACGGGAGCGATAATCGCAAATGCAAGAGCACTCCAGTGAATGAATGCAGGCCCAGTTTGGTGAGCAAATATTGCCCACAGTGCCCAAGCGATGGCAACTGAGCCAGGGAGATCACTCTTCGTAGAGTAGGCATATATGGCAACAGTACTCTCGAGGAATACACTAGTTATGCGTCAGTGAGGTTCACCTTGACCAAAGAAACCAGCTCACAAGGCGAGGAAGACGAAGATCTTCGTCCAGACACCAGCGGGTTGTTTGAGTGCGTTTACGCCAAAGGCTTCGAAAGCACTAAGGACGACGAGGACAGTAGTCCAACCGTGATAGAGGGAGAATGGGAGACGGACGAATAGCTCGTCTGGAACGCCTTGGAGTGAATGCTTGGTGACGATGTAATAGATGTGCTGGATGCGGAGTCAGAGCAGGAAACATTTAGAAAGATAAAATGACTTGCCGTTACAGCCGAAGCGACGAAAAGAGAAAGGATGAAGGCTGATCGGCCAATCAGTCAATGAAGAAAGCAGTTGGGCATCGCCATACCGAGGATGAAGAGGTGGTTTGCCCAGAGATGGACGTAGGCGGAATTCAAAACGGCCAGCAGGGGGAAATACCAGGATATACCATCGATGATGACGCGCTTTCCGGCGGGCGAGAACTGGTATATGACGGTTCCAAGGAGCAAAAGATGAATCAGAGGCCTATAGATTAAGCAGTCAGACGGAGGCTTGCTAAGGGGGATGGATGCGCTGCGTACCATATGTAGAACGCCCATGGAGCAGGAGTAAAGTAGGTCTCCCTGCCATGGAATAAAATACCTGTAGAGGAGGTATAAATGCTTGAGCCGAGGAAGAGGGAGTAGGTGACGAGATTGACGATCTATATGCAAAAGGGTTAGTGACGAATAAATGCGACGCGAAGGCACAGACCTTCAGGAGGACACCATCGGTCCACGAGTCAGCCATGGTGGTGGGAGTTAGGGAGTACTTATTAGGGCAGAATTGGGGGTTTAAGTATGTAAGCTTTGAGGCGGAGTCCCTAGCTACTTACCTTAGGTATGTTGAAAGTATGTCACCTGGTACTTCGTGCAGGGTCCTCGACCAACCATGCTCCAGCCTTGCACCATCTCAGCGCTGGTACGACCAGTCCTCCTGCCAACTTCACCCGCGAAACAGGATAAGATTGAAAATTCAGTTTGATGGCATCAAGCGGCAATGTCCACCAGAACGGCCCCCTCGGGGACGGGTTGAGAACTTGAGACTCGAGAGGATCTCGCTGACACCGCAAATACTGGGAATCGGACGCGAACACATAGTACTGTCGGGCATAGCTCAAGATTAGAAACCATCGTTTTTGGCAAGACGAGAGATACCTAAGTATCATGACAGATTGCATTGACGTCTAAGTTGAACGTGCCGACCAGTTGCCGAGAGACCAGTTGAGAACGACTCGGATGGGATTTTTGCAGGGTCCGTCAAAACTTAAAAACAAGGGTCGAGGTTGGCAAGGTCATAGTGGGATTGTCAAGTCCCGCTGGTTGACAAGGCTTGCCAGGGCCAGAACCTCGCTCGGCTGCCGTTCTGTGACATATGGACAATATGGCCCTATGATAATGTAGTAAGTGGAGTGATCATAACGTTATGTATGTCTGTACATTACCAGCCTGGTCCAGAAGCGCGTCGACCTTCTATAGACTTAACCTCAATGGTATCAGCAAATCTCCTTCAAGATTAATTGAACCCTCACATCAGGGTGCATGAAGCTTGAGAAGTTCGATAATCTTCGCTTCAACACATAGCGTGGCGTTGACAAACGGAGTGGAACTTGCCCGGAGCAAGGTAAGGCTCATCACTGATACCCCGCATTGCACGCCACAGCCTGACACGATCCAAGCGCGGATCACAAGGTTGAATTGGGGTAAATTGGCCACTGTCAGCTTGAATGACGTTGTCAATTGCAATGTCAACTTGGTGACGACATACACGGAAGGTTGCGTCCACTGCCGAATAATGGAAGATTATGAGCCCAGAAGATTACAAACATTCCGCTAAGTACATGGCCCTACGACCTGCCACTAAGTACGAATGAAGTGAAGGAAGACGAGCAAAGGAGGGATGAAGGGGGAAGTGCCCGGGGAAAATTAATGCACAGATATGGGGTACAGTATGGGGGTGCAGATGGTGGTACAGATACAGAGACGTAAATGGGAAGAGATGGGTCGTTGCATGGCATCACGGTGGGGTGTATAACCTGTGTTATAACAGACATTGGGAATGGATGGTTGAATGGCGGGTAACGTTGACATGAATGGGATGATGAGATCCGGTCGGCGTCGGTGGGACAAGGTTCGAACTGCAGGAACGCAATTCAGGTCGTCGCTCCGGGTGGTGGTGTTACAGGTTCAATCTCCCCTCTCCTCTTGGTCCCCCTCACAAAGAGTACAATTGAGTTCCGGCTCGCATCATAGCCACTTCCGGACAAACGCACTAAAAACAAACCACCCGCAATCTCCGTCAGCCACGGCTCACTAAATCATTAACTAATGAACGCACCTAGCGTCCGCCCCTAGCCCAAACTTGAGATACGCGGCAGTGCTCGCGATCGCCGTGAGCCCCAGTACTGTGCACACGACCTTCTTCGTTTGGAGTTTTGATGGGGCAGGGCCTGGGTTAAGGGATTGAGGGTGCTTGTCGGTCCAGATATCTGAATCAGAGAACCCTGGGTGTTCATATATCGAAGAGGCGGCGAGCATGGCTAGTTATAGGGGTTGGAAAGTGTTGGCAGGGTGTAAGAGCTTTTCTGACTCACTTCTTTTCCAAGAAGTTATATCGGTGGCTGGATAACGATCAGATGGGACGGGTACCGCTAGGAGGATTTGAACAGGGGCAGAAGGCGGGTGATGGCTACCACTGAAATAGGTGGGTTATGGTTTTGTGTTATATACCTTGGCTCGACCGAGATAGGAAGCGTCTGATCAAGACAGCGACCGACGGCGATTACAATTCCGACAACAGTGGATCCCTCCACAACCAGAACAAAAGCGGTTAGTCTCTGAACAAAAACGGTCCGGACCCGAGGTCTTTTGGGAAATACCGTGACAATGTTGAAGAGCGAAGGGACATGAAATATCACTTTCAGTTTGCTCTCAGTACATATCTTCTGTGGCTGAAGATGAGCGAGCATCGGCACATGTTCAAATCAAACTCGAAGTCGCCCCTGCAGTGTTCCCGCGATCCATCAGATGACTTGCAAAGAACCCCCAGGACCATGCTCTAGCTCTCAAACTTTCTTCGTTTAGCATAAAATATGCATATGGGAGCATATGGGTCAGGTATGCTCTGACGTCGAAGTTACCCGTGCAGCAAGGAAAGAGAACAGCATCGATTTTTCTCCGGTGTTTACGCGCCGAACTTTTAGGTACCCGACTTCCGGTCCTCACAGCCTCGAGGTGCAAGCGCCCAGCGCCCATCATGCCTCATGGCCACCGCAAGGCGGCTAGCGCTAAGCTTAGCTAGGACCCACTTCATAACTATTCACTTATTTTCATCTCAAATACACGTAAAATGGTATCCTCGGCCGAAAACCTGTTCCTTGAGTTTGCGATAACAAGGAGAAAGTGGGCTGAATTCGAAGGCGGGTGGCATATTTACGGGACAAACTTACTCGAGCAGAAGGAAGGGGTGGTTTGCATACCAGTTGATAGATATTAAAGCCTATGGTCCCAAATCCCGACAAAGTATAATATTGGAAGTCTGGGCAACATGTGTAATCAGAAATGAATCGAGGAGGGTAGCTTACATGCGGTATGTCATGGTTGTCATGTCCCTGTTGTAACTAAGGAACGTCTAGAATAGACACAAAATTACCTGGAAACAGATGTCCTCTTCCATGTTGTGCATCCCTGCGATCCTCGTCAACTAACTCCCCGCTCCACCACCCGCTGTCGGACGTGTGGGTCACAGCAATGATATCTCCTTCCCATAGATCAAGCTGGTCCGGCGTCCTTGCGCTGTAGGGGTGCAGTGCTTGCGCTATAATGACGAGAATGAGCGTCACAAAGCGAGGGTTTAGTAAACCGTGGTCATAAACGCACCATACAAGATAACTTTGGCTCCCCTTCGCGTAAAACTTATAGAAAATGTGGACTTCCGCACGGGCTCGTACACTGGCGGGGGGCGTGGCGTTTGAACGCTCATCCCATGGTGGCCGTCAGAAGCCTGTCTTGAGAAATGCATACTGGGTTGTGCCATATGCATCGCATCCTCAGTCATTCTCCTATCCCTATCATGCCCCCCATTGCTCCTATATTGAGATCCCAAATCGGCCTCTCGGTAAGCGGAGACATGCCCATTGTGCAGAGGTGGGAGGGGAGTGTCTCTCGGTAGAGGACCTCCCAGGCCCGCCCATAGAGCAGGCTCGGATACATCGTGAGATGTGTATGGTCCGACACGTTCTGAGACAGCTCTACGAGGATATGTGTCATAGTCAGACGACGTGATCCGATCTCCTAATCCACCGGACTCGGGAGGAAACTCGCTCAAGTTGGTCACGACGAGAGGACCATCCTTGGAGCGTCGTTGTAGCCAGGATGAGGCAGCCTGCTTAGCGAGAGGTTTCTTGGTGCGGATCTCGAAGGATTCTGGGGTGAGGTCTTTGCTTCCAAGGTCAAGACCGTCGAACAGAGTTTCGAATTCCTGCTCTTGCATTCCGCCAGAGGGAGATCGGTGCACATCCCTCGGCCGTGTTTCCTGGATGGCACGAAGCGGGCTCGATACACTCGTTTTTTCTAGCCAAGGCCAGTTCGGCGCGACACGTTTCATGATTCGATCGAAGTCGTTCACGGTCAACAGTCATTGAGCTCATCCTTTCCCTAAATCGAGCAGGCGACAAGAAATTAGGGCGTACGCTGGGTCGCTGTTCGGGGGGGACCTCTGGCCATAGCTGCTCCGTGACTCGCGCCATATTTGGGCGATGCGCGGGTCGTTTCTGCCAGCAAGCCTCCATGAGGGACCATATATTCGAGTTCAGCCCCCTGCTCCAGGCTGAGCTAGACCTGTGTGGACGTTCTGGGCGACCACCTTGCATGACATAGTTCGTGACGGCCGCCTCGTTGCTAAAAGAATCAAACGGCATGATGCCTGTGAAGATCTTGGGAGATTGAGTGCCACGCCGGGGTTCGCACAAGGATTCCAATCTCACCTCGAAACAAACAAGAGACCACGCGTACACATCGCTCGCTGTACTATTCTTCACCAGCTTGTCGCTGATATCGAATAGCTCAGGCGCCTGCCATCGAGAAGTTCCGCCTTTGGATGCTGCAGAGGAGTTGGCCGTCCATGCGAGGATCTTGGGGTCGGAAACGGAAGAAAGCCCAAAGTCCGCAAGACGCGCGCGACCATGACTGTCAATGAGGATATTCGCCTGTTGATATTTAGCCAAGCTCAAGCTAACATAGAAACGAGGATGACGCACTCCTTTGAGATCACCGTGAATGATCTCGTTCTGGTGCAGATACAACAAGCCTTTTGCAACATCGAATGCCTGGAATAGATGAGTCATCAACATCTATCTCACGAAGCGACAAGCGGTCAGGCTAGTCTCACCAGATGAATTCGAGATGCTTCAGGGTGTGACTTCAGATATTTGCTTAAATCGCCGGCCTCCATCCACGGTGATACAAAACATATCCGAGAGTTGAACCAATAAATTCCATATAACGGAAGAATATTCGGATGCATCAGCGTTCCCCAGAGGATAGTTTCTTTGGATAGTTGCTGTATAAACAATGAGAGATGCAAAAGTATGCAAAGATACGAACAAACCTTCAGAAAATGTTCAATTTGGGTATTTTGGTAGATGCGAATGGACTTCAGCGACACGACCTGCTTTTCGAACGTGCCTTTGAAGATATCGGCGGATCCACCAGCAGAGCAGGGGAGTTGGCCATCCTGGACGACGTTCTTAAGCTCATAACAAGTAGGATAGAGTTGCGACGCGTTTGACAATCTCTGCGTTGCGACAATGAGCGTGCTTCGGAGTTTCCCACTCAGTTCTGGCCTATCAAGCAACTGCCATGTAAAGTCAACTATCTGGACGCATGCATGCTTTGATTCGACGTACGCATTGGAAGGTATCCAGTATCCTCTGTGCGTCATGTCCTCGGCACTCCAGTAACTCTTTGTACCGATCGACGTTGTGAAGGACGTGATCGAGACGCTGGAAGAGGCCCTCTGCATGGAGACTGGAAGGCCGACCGGGTGCGTTGATTTCTTGAGTCCTCGGCATGTCCTTCTCGAGATGGTGAGGAGTGGGGCTTCAAACCATAAGGCGGACATACCGTAAGTCGTAGCGTCTGTACCTGGGATGTAGCCCTTTGCTCGTTACGCCATCCTTACATAACGAAATTGTGCTGTTCAACGGGCATATTCTCTGATATCCAGACGGCGCGTGGCTTTGGCATGGTTGATTATCGACATACATATGCGCCCACAGAGCCACGAGTTTGAGGCTCGAAGCTTGACCACCGGTATGTCCATCAAGTAACTGTCAAGGTATTCTCTCCTGGTGTCAATAGGTCGTGGCTTCCGTGTGTATGTGGGGCCATTGAGTCGGTAGAAGGATAGGTAGACAACTGTAGCCAGATGAAAGCCTAGCTGCCCATGGAACTTTCAGCGGGACGTGATCAAAGGTGTTAGCCTGGTGCAATATCGATGTTGTGGCTTCATATTTTGGGTTAGTTGTACGTCCTAGGACCTGGGGGTATCAAAAAGGCAAAGAAAGATAGCATGTCATATCAGTGCGATGGGTGCCTGAGACTGAAACTGGAGAAAGTGAAGCTTTGAAGCTTTGAAGAGTTGGAGGGCCGAAATCAAAAACTTGAAAGAGGCAAAAAATGGTCACATGATGAGGAAATAGAGAAATCACCGCAAAACTCCGGAACTCCTTGAACCTCCTCCGCTCCCTCCCTAGCAATCTTGAGGTCTTCTGAACAAGGGGATCCATCGGATTTCAGTTGGATTTCGTCCCGTACCTATTCTAGTTGTTCTCGACCAATCGGTACTCTTCTAAGGAACAACCGTGACCCTCTTCAATACATTATGCGATGTGTAAATGATACATGCACGGCTGAGGCATTGACTTGGTTTCCACTAAAAAAAAGTCCCGTGGCTTATCGTCTCATCATAAATGCATTCAGTAAGATGTACAGACATAGATGGGTGGCACCTATATGAGATAAAGCGTCATTCTGCAAAGTGCAATCGCGCCTGACACTAAATAGGAACGCCTCAAAAGAGGCACACAAAATTACTCGGGAAGACATGGCGCCCGCGCTGCCTGCGATCCTCGTCAAGTAGCTCCCCGCTCCACCAGCCGTCCTCAGGAGTGTGTGTAACAGCGATGATGTCTCCCGTTTGGAAATCGAACTCCTCGTCAATGGTTGCCGTGTAGTCATACAGCGCTTTCACTGTGGTTCCAGGATTATAATCGGCCGTGTGAGATAGTTTGTGAGAAGACAGTGATACGAGAGAGGAAATAAAGCAAGGCGGACGTCAGCAAGCGAACGGAAGCAAGAAATGAAAAACGCACCATAGAACAAGATGCCATGGCCGCTCTCCGTAGTCTGTCCTGTTGGTGGCGCAGTCAGCTGCCCGCCCTGTGACATCAGTGGTGGTCTTGGCGACGGCGTCCGCTGTGCCACGGGGCTGGGCCCACGGTATCCCCCGAACTGCTGTTGTTGTCCCTGCTGGTACGGAGCTCTCAGCTGCAACTGCTGCTGTTGCTGCTGCTGAGGTACCTGCTGCTGGCTATAATACCCAGTCTGCTGCGGTTGCTGGTAGCCCACCGGCTGCGGCTGTTGTTGCTGTTGCTGCTGCTGCTGGTACACCGTCAAAGCAAGTGGAGCATCTGGCTGAGGAGTCGGTACGGGTGCAGGCGCCGGATTCTGCGATTGGTATCCGGTGTACATTGGTTGTTGCGGCTGGTTCTGCATTGGCGCCTGCTGCACGTAACCAGGGCGTGTGACAGGAGCGGCTACTACTGGCGCGGGGGCAGGTGCTGGAGGCTGATACATCGCGGGCGCTGGGGCCACGTTATATGGAGTAAGTGGAGGTGGAGGCGGCGGGGCGATGGGCGCTTGCGCCATGTAGCTTGTGCGGCGCGCCTGGGGTTGCTGTTGCTGTTGTTGGGGTTGTACGGGAGCGTATTGCGGCTGTTGTTGCACCGGGTGCTGAGCGAACTGTTGCTGCTGCTGCTGGGGCGGCGGAATCTGCTGTTGCACAGGTGGTCGCCTCTGCTGCTGCTGCTGTTGTTGATATCGCTGGGCCATATCATCATGCAGCACCCTCCCGCTTGGGTCCAACGCGATACCCACTGTGTTCGGGCTTGGTGCTCGAGCGACTGGAGGCCCCGACGGTGCACTGATGAACCCATTACCATTGTTCCCATTTCCAAACCCATCACTGTTCCTACTGCGCACGCTAGGCGGGGCGGGACTCGGCCCACGCGAGGGAGGCTGTGGGCTATTGCTCCTAGAACCCCCATGCGCTCCAATACCCGGATGCCCAACTGCGCTGAGCGGCCGCGCCAAGTTCTGTCCCTGGCTCTGCGTGTGTGAATGCGCTTGCGCCTGCGCTTGCACCGGCTGCCCGATACCTAGCCCAATGCTCGACTGGCTTGCACTGGGATTGTGCCCTTGCTGTGGTCCGTTGAAGCTCAGGCGACGTCCGACAGCGGCGGGGCTGTTAGACCGCGAGATGGACTTGCGCTCCCCTGGCAGGGACTGGTGGTAGTCTGTGAGGACCTCCTGGATGACCTCGGATCCGGAAGCAGTGGGAGGTTTCATAAAGGCCGCAGTGGGTGCGTTAGGAGACGCTGAGCGAGAGGAGGGTTGTGAGGGAGCAGAGGCGGAGGGGTGCATTCCCACTACGAGTTCGGCCGAGTTGCGGTAGTCTCGTGACGGTGATGAGGAGCTACCGGGAAGGGAAAGAGCAGAGCTGGCCTGTTGTTGCTGTTGTTGCTGCTGCTGCTGATTGGGTTTGGCAGCATCGGGGACAGTAGACCTCCGTACAGATTTACGTCGTGTGCTACCTGAGCTCGACACAGCGTTCTGAAGGTCCTCCATGTGTTTTGCAAGCGGATCGACGGCACCATTGCCTAACGCCTTCGTGGGCGACGACGCAACGGACTTGTTGTTGAACATCCCACTTTGCGACTGCATCTGCGGGTCTTTAGTTGGATCTGCCCTATAAGCATTGTCTCCAACCTTGATGTAAGTCTCTGCGTTGGGATCGATAGGCTCCGCATACGGATCTGCAGGGGGAACTCTGTAGGACCGGGGCTGCTGTGTGCTGTGTCGGGCGACCTGACCAGAGGGCGATGGTGAAGACCCAGCCCGAGGAGCGGGGCTAATAGAAGATTGGCGCTGGGTGTTCGCTCGGACGGGCTGATTCGATGGGCCGGGCCCTGCGATATTTGGCTGCGAAGAGAACCCATTCGGTGGTTGAGGCGCTTGTTGAGGTGCCATGCCACTGTGTCTCCGACTTGCCTGTCGGCCGAGAGATACGGCACCATATTGAGAATCTCGCCTTCCGAAACCACCTGCGCCGACACCAGCAGCGTTGTTTTGCGGCATCTCAGGCTCCTCGGAGGGTGGCATGGAGTTCTGGCGTGGTATTATTTCGCGCTGCGAAGACCGGGCGAATTGGGCGGGGTGGAAAGTCGGCTTGGAGGATGATGATGGTATCGCGTCGGGTGTATTGTAGTTGACGAATGCTGGAGGATCTGGTATCTGGTTGCCTGTTCCGTAGTCCCGTACGAAGTTCTCCATATCCTTCTCCGGTTCCATTTGTTCCAAAGCTACTCGCATTTTCTCGCACGACTAAAGGAACACGATGAGAGGTCTAATCACACCAAGAGGAAAATGACTCACCTCATCGTCTGAGACGCAGACGGTCGAGACTGCATTGGCGTAAGCCCACATATTGTCTTTCATGAACTCCATCCTCTGTTCCTCCAAGTCCTGACAACTATCGGAGAATGCCTTCCAGTCCTGCTCCCATCTCCCAGTAGTATCTTGTAGGATCTTCGCAAAGTTCGCGAAATCTCGTTCATTGGCTTGGACCGTCTGATGAGCGCGTTCCAACTTGAGTGTGACTTTCTCAAGATCCTTGCCTTGCACCAGCGAGGATTGGGCCGTATAGGAATTTATGCGAACACAATCCTGCTCGTACTTTTCGCGTGCCTTGCTTACGTGCGCCTCCTGCGCCTGTTTGTTTTTGAACTCTTTCTCGATGCCGGCTTGATATGTTTTCTTGTGATGAAGCTGCTTTGCGTGGAAAGCAGTCGACGTGCTCTCAAGCTCATTCCGGACATCGCTTGCTAGTTTAGCATGATAACCAGCTTGTTTGTCTGTTTCGAGACGTATGGTGTCCAGGGAGTTCCGCAGTTCCCTGTGCAATTATGTCAGAACCTGCTTCGACTGTCGGAACCAAAATCGATCATTGAAGTCCCAACATATACTGCCAAAGCAGAATGTATCGTCCAACTAGGATAGCTTGCACTAAAGATGGCACAATGTTGACTTACCCTATCTCGTCTCTGCCCAATGACGACTTGGCTAGTTTCCCCAGTCGTTTGGCATAATCCTCCTCGATCGCTGCTCTAGTGAGGCAGTCAATTCTCCACGCAGCTGTGATCTAATTCCACGTACCGCTCCTTCCAAAAATTCTTCAACTCCTCCATCGTCCTCGTTGCACCACGCATACGCGCGAATAGAACATCGACACCACCGTCCCCTGCGCCCCAGAAGGCATTGCAGAAGTCCAGAGATCGATTCTGCAGTCCTGGAGAGCTTTCACGCACATACTTGGATAACGAAGTCGTGGAAGGCTGCCGCCTGGCGGCCATTGCAATGCTGAACGTGGTTCAAGTCAGGTTTGTGTGTGCACCCAACCTCTTATGGTGATGACTAATCCGCCACACAAACCGCATGTTCTCATGTTGAAATCTTCCACAACACTGCAATCGCATCTTTACAACCTATTCTTATTTTATCATACAACTATCATTACCTTTCAGATGAATTTTAGCGCAAATCATGGAACGACAACGGCCAGATCCAGTACTGTTGATTGATTTGGCCGTATTTGTATCTAAAGGCACACCTTTCCCGAGTTCCGAGATCGCCGAGATCGCCGAAATTGCCTTTCTTCTTTCTTCTCTCCCTGATAATTGGACCAGCAATAATGTGGTCAGTACAAGCCATTTAACCATTTTCCGAACAATGCCTCTTGTGCTCTCTGGGATCATTGATCCCTTCTCATCCGTTTGATCAGTAAACCAATGACTGGACCTTCGCCATATGCAGTAAACACATTTTGAACGCTCAAGTCGCCATTCGGGCACCATGCTGCAAGCAGTGGTTTGACTGTGCAGAATGCCACGCCGAGAAGGAGACACACCCACTGGCGAAGACGATGGAAATGGCGTTTATGTGCAAGAAGTGCAAGAAGGCGTTTAGGAAGGACATGACGACATACGAGGAAAGCGACGAGTACTGCCCTCATTGTGATAATCACTATGTGATTATACTTCTGAAATTGACGTTCTGTCTGCTGAATGATATGGTATAGGTGACAGAAGCGAAGACACCACAGGCAGTGGTTGGGGTCGAAGGTGAGGATGCGCGAGTGGACAATCGGTGAGTCACCATCTTTCCCAACTATTATCAGAACTCAACCTCTTTCCAGGATGCTCAAAGACGATCGGGTTAAACAAATCCATAGTCGTTCCATTTTCACAGAGGACGATTTCAGCGATCGCCTCGAATAGAATCACCCCAACTTTCATCATCTTACATGTTGCTTTGTTCTGCTCTGTCCTGTTCGTCATCATCATCACCATTTCATTCGCCATACAATATACCTGGACCTTACAAACACTGAATCCCGATTGATCTCAACAGCTAACGCGGTTAAAGACATATGTCGTCAAGCTCGTCCCTTTCAACGCCAACACCCAACTCGATCCACTCTTCACAGCCCCAGCGAGCTGCACAAAGTCCTCCGATGCTGATGTCCTGAAGGCGTTGGTCGCGCATGCCGCGTCTTGGAATGACAAAGTCAAGGACGTGTCTGCTGCATTGGGGTTCATCGCCAGGATATAGTATGTGCTCGCAGTCGATACTGCCATGGTGAACTTGTTGGCGTCAGATCCTATGATCGGACGACGTTGACTCCCAGCTGAGCGTATTGCGATCGCGATCAGTCAATTGCCCACTTGAGGTGAGTTCATTCCAACTCACGTTTCACGAAGTTCCCGAAATGTTTGTAGGTCCAGAAATGCTTCTTGACGTCTTTTTCGTGGGATCTAGTGAGCGTGCTGTTGATTTCCTCAGGGATGCACTTACAGAGCGCAAAGTTTTTGTTCGTGGCATAATTGGGATCATAATAAATCACGCCGTCCTGTACCACTTCTGCATCAGAACTCCATGCTCTGCGACTACCGAGATACGTACATTCCATCCATTTGAATTTGGCACTGAAGGGCATGACGGGTTCGTCAATGGTGAGCATCCAACTTCTACAGGCGTTACTGAGCCATGCTTATCATGGATTGTTAGCATGACTCACGATTAGAAACCAGGGTCCAAAACTATGAATCCATCAACCGGCAATCCGCAAATGAAGAATCGGACACTCACGTCGTAGTGTGTCTCGTTAGCAAGGACCAAGCTCTGGAAAACTAGTCCAGAGAACATCAAGGCGTTCGTGATTCTTCAGAAACGTCAAACACATCAACACAAAGGAACGCCTTCAACACTCACGTAGGATCGTATCCCCCCGAGTAACCTTTCCCAGTGCCATCTGGGCTTCCCAAAGAACAACATATTTCCTGGACACCGGCAAATTGAACAGATCAAGCAACTGCCACTACGGCATCGGCTTACCGACATCCAGGTGGGCTTCCCTGGGTACAGGCGATTCGTGGTGCTGATGTAGGAGGCATAGCTCGCATCGCTCGGGAAGTCATATGTGTGGTGGACGAGAGCAGTGACCTAGCCGATGGTGAGCTTACCCCCTACATGTGATGTTTCAAGTGATATCTCACCCTGCTTAAGACCTGTGGTAACCATGCAGCGTACTCGTTACCAGCATTTGAAAGGCTTGACGATTCATCTGCTAAAATCCCAACAGACGACGTCAACCCCCTCGCTGAAAGAGCATCATAAAGCCCATTGACCACTTCCGCGCGCCTCAACCCCGCTGTCAGTGTCCCAGACTCCACTTGAATAATCAGCAACTCACTGGCTTGGTACGACCTGCATCCCCTCTTGCCCACACGGCGAGGGCCCAAAACTGTTATCCGGCTCATTCATAGGGCTCACCAAATCAATCCCAATCCCCACCCCCCTGAAATGCTGCACGACATCCGCCAAATATGTCCCATAGGCCGCTCCGTTCCCCGTCACGAATGCCCCATTACAGCTCGCGCGGCCACTCGTAAGAGGCGCCGGTGCGCTATTTGCGAACGCCGTGAGGTGGGTCACGCCGTGCTGTGCGGCCTGTGTCAGGAAGTACACGCCCGCCGCATCGCGCGTGAAATCGTATACGCCCGGCGAGACGTAGAACGTCTGCGGCGCGCGCGTGGGGTTCGTCACGTTTACTCCACCTGCGCCGACATTGAAGCGGTAGCTGGAGAGCCCGAGCCCGCTGGGGGAGAAAAGGAGGTTGGAGAGGTTCTGCCGCGTAGCTTCGGGGAAATGGATGAGGTCGTTGGGCCACCAGGCGCCGGTGGAGGCGTGCACCTCGAGAGCCGTCACACGGAGGAACGGGTCAGACAGGATAGGATTGGATCCATGTCAGGTAGGTACATGGCAGTATATATAGTGTTGTCATGTATGCACGGACCAGCATGTGCAAGGCCACGATGCACTGCTCCATGTGGCCCTCCTTCACAAAGCGACGTCCTCGTCGCGTCAGAAACAAAACCTAAGCCCCTCGACCTCAATGCAGAACTCCACCACCTCAGTCGCAACCGCAAGTGCAACGCAGATCCATCTCGGTATCCTGAAGCCGTGTGAGTCGAACCGACGCGTCGAATGTGTCCGAAAATGGAAGTGCAGGAGGCACCCAACTGCACAGCCACATCTGCCCCTCTACAACAAAGCGACGTCCTCGTCGCGTCCCACAACAACTGTGTCCTCCCAACCTCGCAAAATCCAGCACCGAAGAAAACAGTTCAAAAAGCAGTAGCAGACATCAGGTAAAAATCGGTTGTAAAAGCGGATGGTGCATGGAATAATGATGAGATTGAGGATGTCCAGGAGGTGGCGCGTGTGTTTGTCGGTGGAAAAGAATGGTAAAACGCATGGATCTGTATCGGAAATGATGCCTTCACTGACTGGAAGTGGACAGTATCGGAGCCGGAGTATGCCTCGAACAGCTGGTGAATCCCTGCAGGGTTGGTGGACAATGTGGATCACCACGACTTTGCCCTGCGTTTTCGCGATAAGCTCCCAGAGGCAATTGTAAGCCTAGGGAGGAGAGCGGGGAAGCGATCCAGACTCAGGATGGAGTCGAAAATCCCTGTCGTCACCAAATGGAGGCGTGCACCTCGAGAGCCGTCACACGGAGGAACGGGTCAGACAGGATAGGATTGGATCCATGTCAGGTAGGTACATGGCAGTATATATAGTGTTGTCATGTATGCACGGACCAGCATGTGCAAGGCCACGATGCACTGCTCCACCGGAACCACCGATGCCGTGGAACGTCTGCGCGGGAGTGCTGGAGACAGAGGCCGCAAGAACATTGACTTGGATTCCCGTCCAGGGTAGGGCACTAGAAAGAAGAACCAGACTATAGAGAATACCCTTCATCATTTCGGTGGGCCTCACTCTATCTGTCTGTTATTTGACACGCGATCTTATAGTCGATTCCCCGACTGTTTTCCACGGATGGCGAGAATTGCGAGAATTGGCGTCCATCATGTCAGTGTCACCATCCATGGGAGCTTCTTCCGATTTGAGGCAGGTGGTCTGGTCAAGTGTGCTGAACTGGGGTTGGCGGACCGCCCGGACGAGAGAAGAGTTATTCTCATCTTTCCGACAAAAACCCCTTCAATAAGGCCTTGTGGCCTTTTGAGAGTAAGTTATAATGCAGTGCTCGTTTAATGTCCCAAGATTGGGCGTCGACAGACGATGTAACTTGCAAATGGGATACTCAATTGATTCAAACTCGCAATCACTCTAAGGTCTTTGTTGCTGTTGCAACACAATCGTCTACTATCTCTGATAACGATATCAATCCAGGCTTAAGATGGTCTGTTCGCAATAAGGGTCGACCTCACGCTGAGTGTAGGGTTTCGGAACAACAGAATAATAGGACTTTCCACAAACGGTAACTTTGGACATCTTGGACTTCAACTTTCCTTGTTCTGTGACATAATTACAAGCAAGGCTACAACGCGCCTTGTTCATAATAACATCCATCAACCCACTGTAATGCAACTGGTCCTTGTTCCTAGCCGTGAACAAGATTTGACTATCGACAACAAGCTGACTCGGAGACATATATATCCTGAGGATATGGAAGCTTCACGAGCCACACACTTTCCCAACAACACTCTCAGTACTACTCAACGCCGCAAGAATCCTTTTTTCTCGCGCAAGATCGATACGCCCTATGTCAGCATCATACGAAGTCTACCCTCCCACCCCGTGTTGGCTCTACACGCCTACTCCTCTTCCTCCTCCACCGAATCCCAAGGGTCTGACAATGAAAATACCTTCGCGTCGACCAGACGCAGCACAAACACATGCAGACCTTGATTCGACCATGACTGATACGCCACCAGCGGCGCCAAAATTCCAGACGATCGCTTCAGCTACACTGCCCCTTAAGTTGGTGCCACAAAACGAAGCCAGAATAGCATTGGGGCCTCGCCCTCAACAGTGTCTCTCCGATTCCACGTGGCAGCGTAGAGTAGCAAGAACGTTAAGACGCACTCCTATAGTTTCCAGTTCACGCACTCCGATGAATTCCAGTTCGAATTCAATATTCGAGCGACGAAAACAACATACTTACAATATATCCAAGAATTCCGGTGAAGGAATTAGAAGAAATCATTCGGGCACAGATCAATCCAGACGGGTTTGTTCCATTCAGTCCCGAATAAGCGTGAAACCCAAGGCATAACAATTTCCACAGGACAAAAAGAGCATTTCACAGAACCCGCAAGCTGGGGGAACCTATTGGCAAGGCGATTCATATGCACATACGCAAAACCAAGAGCAAAGTTACGACCCACATGATACGCCACACAGACAAACTGAAGGATCCAGCGGGTCTCTGGAAGACGACGACAATAAGATGGACGTTGATGTTTAACATATAATATTCCGTGATAACAGATGTAATTGTACGACGTTATGTATATGACTCTGTTCTGGCAGGGTTCAGAGCATTTATGGTTTTGTTGTTTGAGTACAGTAAATATTACTTTGTGGGCAGGAGAGAGAGAATCTAGTTGAGCGCTTAGTACCGCCAACAGAAAGGGTCCTTTCAATTTGGGGAAACCGGACTAGAGAACGTCAAGCTATGTAGTCTCTCCCAGACAGACAAGTCAAGCCGTGCTCAAGCAAGGTAGGTAGAAGAAGGCGTTCGCATGAATCCAGAATCTATCAAGATACTGTATAGTTATGACCATGAGCCCTTCATTCACGCTGTGTTACGCGTTACGAAAATCACATCTCTTCATCTGTTATGAAGAGAACATCTCTTCAGAGATCTCTTCTCAATTTTTTTTTTGGGCTACAGCGCAGCGAAGAAAAAGAATTGGATTTTCAGACTGATTCGTAACATTCTTCATGGAGGTTTGTTACGCATTACGGGACCAAAATCTCTTCTCTCCGCAGGGTCTTGTTGTTGCGTGAAGGCTCGGTCGTAACGGGTACAATATCAATAAGGCTTCAAAATGTTCAAAATATTCTCGACACTCTTTACGGGGCTAGGGAAGCCGTAGTTGCAGGGCTGCGGCCGTGGATATGGCTACTCTTCCAGTCAAAGGTGGAGATGGGAGTTCAAGTCACCGTGACACTATTACCACTGCCGAGGCTCGAGCCGGCAGCCGGAGATATTAGGTAAGCGGCCATGAAGTTCAATTCCGACCACTTTCCGACCGTGTCACCTCACAATGCTGCAACATACCGATGCAAATCACACAAACGAAGCAAGTGCTGGCTTACCCGCGACTTCCAAGGAACCTGCTCGGGATACAGGCGACCCGTAGTGCCCCTGCACCGGCTGTAAAACCACACGTACGACCGACTCCGGAAAGCTTACTCCCTACATATGATGATTAAAGCGGTATCTAACCCTGCTTAGGGCCTGTGGCCACCATGAAGCGTGCTCGCTCGAAAGGCTTGATGAATCGTCTGCCATGATCCCAACAGACGAGCATCTTAAAGCCCATTGATTACTTCTGCACGGCTCGTTTCTACTTTCGGCAGCCTAAACTCCAATTGATAACTCAGCCACTTAATGGCTCAGTGTGGTCTGCATCCCCTTTTGTCCTTACGTCGATGGACCCAGTTATCCCACTTAAAATGCTGCACAACCTCCGCCAAATACGGCCCATACATCGTGCCGTCTCCCGTCACGAACGCCCCTCACAGTTCGCGTGCCCATTCGTAAGCGGTGCTGGTGCACTATTCACAGCCGCCATGAGGAACCACACGCCAAGAGAGGCTTAGCACACCAGCGGCGCGCGCGCCGTGGGTTCGCCACGCCAACGCCACCCCCGCCGACGCCGCAGCAGTAGCCGGCCCGCCGGGGGAAGATGATCACCAAACATTGGGATGCTTGTTCTCATCTGAGGCAAGTGGTTTGGTTGAACGTGTAGATTGGGGCGGACCGCCTTGGCGAGAGAAGAGTTGCCCTTATCTTTCCAACGGAATCCCTCTCGCAGAGCTTGCTTTTAGAGAGTACACTATCATGCACTGCCGACTGAGAATTCCCAAATTGCTCTCCAGGAGGCTCATTGGCTGCACGGCGTTGTAATAGGCGGGCAAGTGGGCCAGAATCAACATATCCGATCGATTCAGGCCCTCGATTCGTGTTCTTTGTTGCGGCCAGCAACAAACACGCAATATATCAACATACCAGGTTCTGGAAAGGTTTCCGACAAAAAACTAGGCGTTAGAGGGCATTCTCACAATGCGGATCGACAGTTTTATAGATCCCGTTGATTCTGTGGGGGTTCGTGAAGCAGAATGATCTCAACATACACCGCGGACATTTTCCGGGACGTTAGAACTGGACACCCCTCGCCGAGCCCGCCGCTTTCAACAGCTCGATGTACCTTGTCATGGCCAGTTAGGGACCCCCAGCATTTCTTGCGGCGTGCATCGTCTTGACCCCATACAGGATGATTTCTGAAGGCCACCGGTCAGGGTTCAAACCTCCCGACAATAATAACTCACTGCATATACCAGGTACAGAAGGCTACCAAGTGCTGACTAGAGTGTTGTTTTTGCAAGGCCTTCGTCATACGCCGTCGAAATTGTCTTAACCCCTTCCATCGTCGTTGATAAGGATTAGGCGAAGGAGTTCACCGAGATTCCTGTCTAGAAATTTGAGCGGTCATCGGTCAGGACCGAAAATAATGGATGCTGAATATTCTTGAAGGCCTTTCTGGAATGCCACCAGAATCGTCTTAACCCCGAGTCTGTCATTTGATAGGGGGAGGCAAGGAAGTGGACCTGATCCACTCTGGGCGAGATTCCCATGGATAGTTTGCAAGAATCCGGCCCCCTTGGCGATGCTCTGTTGTGTATGCTGTGCGTACCGTGTACTAAGGACTGAGTGTTTAATGCAGGAACTTGATAGCGAAATCGTTATTCGGGCCACCTTTTCCAGAACAAAATGGAAGCAGACCAGGCAGGCCATATGGGTGTAATGATTCCATTGCTGTGTGCCTCTTCTTTTGTTTGTTGACTGTGGTGGAGCACGCCCGACACAATTCTCAGACCGTGCGTGGTGAGCTGAAACGCCAATTCCACTTCCGCCGGATGGCAATTCGGAGTCTCGACTGCTGCGGTCCCTGGCCAGAGGTTATAAAGTGATGTGATCCACATCCCTATTTTGCAACTTCGACCACCACATCTGTCTCGCGTACTCTTGCGCTTGCACTTGCATCTCCCACCGCCGTCATTGTGCGTGTCTCCTGATTGCTTCAGTCTCTCACATTGTGATGACCTCTACATAGCTTCTACCATCAGCATACTATGGCCCCAAGCACACAAACGTCCCAAGGAACCGAGGGTACCGCAGCAGAGTCGTCCACTCCACCAAGGGGCCCAAAGGCCACGAAGAGGCAGGGCCTGGCTGGTGACCACAGGCATGTAGTAACTACCTCTGGTGTTTTTCTCCGATCTGAGAATTTTGATAGATACATCCCCCTCGTGTCCCTCTCGCCTGCTATATCTTTTAAGAATAGCAATATCGACCACTGATAGCACACCTGTTTTATGGACAATCTACACTAGAGGAACGCGTCATGTAGCGGCAGGAGTCTGTTGTTTTAACTTACCATGATGTATACATATCATGGGGCTTTTGAGACAATCTTGAGGACGGCTAGGCTTTATAACCCAGAGCTAAATCGGTCGATTGTATTCGTCGTCCTCACACCAAGCACACACGTAACTCGTTTCGAAGCCCAAAGACTCTGCTAGAACTATAGTCGTGTACAATAGGCTTGTGGCCAGCCCGTCATCAACATCGGACGTCTTGTGCCACGAACCTATGGAGGTGAATCGATCGTCTGGACTTTGGGCGCTGCTGTCGGTGTACCACTCAAGTCGAATCAAAGTTTTCGTGCATACGAGATATATAAGGTAGCTCCGGAACTTGTCCTTGTGCTGGCTCTGGTCGACGCGAAGGTGTTTTGATTGCCAGCCCATTTGGATCCGGCGAAGGAGGAGGGGGAGCCATGTAGATCCAGCACGGGGTGGAAGGTTTGAGTCAAGCACATACTCACCGAACCTTGGGTTCCGCTTCGCCGTCTCACTTCTGGTTATTCGCATGGACACCTTGGAGAGCCATTACCGACGCATTCGGTGTTCCACCTTCGAATTTCTCAAGTTCAATTCTCGATCTGGCGACGATACAGCGGCTCTTGATGGCGGCGTTGCCTTAACGGCAGGAATCCCCCCTAAAAGAGGAGAAAAAAATCTCCAGAATGAGGCGGAAGATTGGAGAGGTTTTGAGTTTTGAGTCGAAGCTGAAACCTCGGTGCTCACAAAGCTGCAGTGGAAAGCAATCATCTTTGACGCACTAACTTGACCGAACCTGGGTTCACGTAACCAGTGTATCCATTAACATAAGTGCCTCCTCATCTGAGGCACTATAGTCCAATAACGGCCTAGTATACCAGGCAGATGTTCCGAAGAGCTGTCGAGTAAGGTCTAGAAGATCTTCGATAGCCTGCACTAAATCTCTCAGAATCTTAATCTCCGAGTAGGCGTAGACAATGGGTAGTCCGAGGGGTTCGGATATTTCTTTTTGGGCTCTTGAAATGTGCTGTTCCACGTCTCTCTCTAGCGTTCGGAGAGCTTCTCGAGCAGATGGTAGGAATTGTGGAAGGCTTTGTCGTGACTGGAAGGCATGTTCGCAGGCAAAGAATGAGAGGCAGACACACGACATCTGCAACTAAACATGAGAAACAATCCATCAAGGCCAGAATGGGCTTCACCAGTGCACGTCGCTGGGCAATGACAGCTTCCACAGTCTCCGTTCGTGGTATGTTTTCGCGGACCTTTCGAACGCCTATTAGAAGGTCCAAGAGCCTTTGAAGTACGATGACTATTTGCCGGTAGCATCGCAACGGTTTCTTAAGAGTAATCACTGAGCGTGAGCAATGCTCCTCCATACTTATCATGACTTACTGGTACCAGGCTGAGTTCATCGCCCATCGTGACGAGAAATATGGAAGTGCCTGTCCGACAGTGTCAAGATCAATAGGGGTCAAATAATCGCTATTTTTATGGATCCATGCTAAGAACACGTACGGTGGAGCAATTGACAAATCTTGAGTTCCAGCTCGATAGACTTGTGTTTCGCGACTGAGGATGTCCTCGAATGAAGCAAATCCCTGGCATTCCAGTCAATACGAAGTCGTAGGTATTAGTATGTGGGTTACTTACTGGCTAAGCCCCATGTACAATTTCCCAAAGAGGCTTAGACTTCTGCCGACACTGTCCAAGAATAAAACCTGGGAATATTTCGTCTCATATGATTTCCTTATGTGAAAGGCCGGCGCGTACCCGGCAGTGACGGGGAAAGATCAAGCTATTCATCGCGAGGGCGGCCACTATGCCAGAGGCGATCATTGCTCCACGAACGACAGCGACCACTGTGTACGAGAATGTGAGTCAATAAGGGCGAAGTGCATGTCGGCTGAGCTCACTTCCGGGTGACCACGGCCAAGGATGATTGAAATAGGGAGTGAACATGATAGGCGGCTGTGTTATGGCGCTATAGCACGGTCGAATGAGTATTAAGAGGATGTGGTAACGAAGTGCTACTCACATGACAACTCCAAAGGAAGGGACCATTGTTTTGGTTACGAAGTAGGTGACGGGAATGTCAGATACCTTGAAGAAATGTCGTCGGCGATCAAGCGTATGGAGGAGGCAGTGACGTACAGTGGAGGCAAAAACTAACGCGTAAGGATTTGTTTTGCAAATGACTGCGGCCTGACAACAGAAAATAAAATCAGTGGATTGTACGTTCGAAACATGCTACCCCGGCCTACAATAAAAGCATATAACGCCCCAACTATGGTTCCTGACTGAATCAGAAAGGTAAACGACACCACCCCAAAAGAAGAAATCGCACTTACAATACGTAAATAAGCTACGCGCCACTACGATTGGGGGAATTAAGATCGCTGAATAAAATGAATGTGCGAAGGTGCTAACCGTTGCACCCGTGTTGGTTTCAAGAACCCATACGAAGGATGTCAGCATCCACTGGCCATAGAACGCATGGAACCACCTATAACCTTCTTTGATTTAGTGGAATTGAGGGGATATCGGAGTTGACTGGAGTGCACCACTTGAATTTGGAGGCAAAAATGCTGGAATGCTCAAAATCGCGACGCCGGCAGCGTTCTTGAGGGCATGGCGTAAATGGGGCGAGCGCGCTGTAACTTTAAGGAACCGCGAGACCACTAAGCGGATCTCAAGTATTCGAGGGTTGTTCCATGCCACACGTATAATGCATTGGCGTAGGAAAATATACCATGGCGTTTGTGTTTGAGGTGCCCTCTTTATGGAGGCCGAAGCTTGGGGCGATGTAAAGGGACATCTTTGCTCAGCAATGCCTCGGAGTGTTTCTTGCCGTGAGGTCGATGCCAAATCTTGGACTTCTGGGTCCACGGAAATGTCGCGTTCGTCATAGAGTATTGTGCTTGGAGCCACTCCCAGCCATGCCCAAGAGAAGCGCGGATACCAGAGGCGCGTGGAAGACATTGAATAGCTCACAAGGATATTCTGCGCATCCTGTAGAGCGGGTTGAATGTCATGGGCCATCTATGGATGATGACTTCAGAGTCAATGGATGAGACAAGAAGGCTTGCTACCTGCATCAATGAAACCATGAATGAACACAGATCGAATAGCTCTGCTGATGAAACGAAGGACCCATCAGGTGCTTGAAAACCATGATTTTCTTTTTCGCAAACGATTCTGAGCTCCGCTTGAGCTGAAAGCAACCCCGAGGAAAGGCAAGTTTTCACGCTCGTCAATTTCTCCACTTGAGGCACAGTACCCGTCGGAAGTACAGCTTGGTCGAAACAATAAATGACAATTTCTTCAATTGCACTCATGGCGTCGAGAATGGCACTTCCCAGGTCGAGCGCAGGATGATGGAATGCTGTAATTGCATCTTTCACAGCAGGAGACATCGAGTCAAGCTGCTTGGGAAAGGTCATATCCCGAGCCAGCACTCTCCGCAGACGCTGTCCCACAGATGAACGAGCGGGTGTAGTGTTATTGTTATGGTAGACAAACCTCTATCGTTGTTGTCAAAGGTTTGAGCTGCTTTACTGCGCAAGGATTTGATAAGTTCACTTGGTGGAAACTGGGTTAATAACGTACCACTGATTCGGCCGACTCGAAGTTCAAAACTTGCCTGTTGATATACTGTATCCAGTGAAATCGACCGTTTTAGAAGTTCTGTTTTGAACCCGGCACCCAGAACGGTATCTGGCATTTCTTCGAATGCGACGCCAAGGTTATGACGAAGGCAGGAATTTAAGCACGAGAAGCAAAACGCAACATGCGACGCAAAGTGAGTGGAAGACCATCGGAGTAGCAACAAGCTCGATACAAAGCTTGCAACAGCGGCTGTGAGGAGTATCCACAGAAAATGACTCGTCAAAGGCCAAATAGGCTTGGGCGACATTGAGTAGGCATGAATAGATCACGATGATAAGAAGACGCACTTGTATCCCCCCAGCTTTGCTAGTGAGCAACCATACCGCCATGAAGCAGACAATGCGACACGGACCCATAAGACGAGGTAGTTGGCTTTTGAACCATCCAGCTGGGAAATAATCGTTTCAACCTACACAGAGTAGAAGTGTGTGTAGAGTACTTACCGATGAAACAGATGACTGTGAGGAAGAGGGCTGGAATGAGGCGTGCAATAATTGACTTGCCATGGATGTATGCAAGGGTGGCAAAGTAGTTTGCCAGTGTTGAAATTCCAATAGATATCAGGCCTCCGAATGCATTGAACACGGTCAGTTCAAACTGTTGTGCAAGATTATCCTGCACGGGAAAAGCCAACTCTTTGATCGTCAAAGCCAAAAATGCAGAAGAGCCACCAAGTTTCAAGGAGAACGGCCGGACAACGACAAGAATTGAACAAAGCAGGGTAGACGAAATCCGAGCCAGAACGCGTCTTGACGCTAGAAAGTGAAGAAATGGTCGCGATGTGTCAAAAAGAGTAGACATTATTGAACGGAAGGGTAGAGGCGAGGCTCAGGTATTTTGAAGGGGGTCCGGAATTTGCCCGAGAGATGACGAAAACTTATATAAGCATCAGGTACCCCAACCTTTCCGCATTGAACTATACTTACATAAAAGGAAATATAATTTTCTAGTTTTGATGGTGGCATATAGTCCGCAGAATTGTGTTCATTGCCTAATGTAATAATTCAACCATTTCCAAACGCCCACCGCCATCGTCGACCAACGTCGCCACGCATCATCCCCCCTTCCCCTATTATCACAAGCCAGCTTCAGGATGGCTGTATTTGTGCCCTTTTCAGTGTCATGCACAATAATTGGCGCAATATTACGAGATGGAAACTGGAGATCTGAGAAGCAGGTCAATCATGCTCGGTGTTAGGGTGGCTGTTCTTGGCCCCATCGACCCCACTAATATCTGCAAGAATAGGCAAGAATACAGAGAACACACATGCGACGACTCCATCTACCGCTCAACTGCCGCCATCATTGAAAATACTCCTCAGCCACAACCTTTCGAGCTCGTTGACGTCCCAGCGTCTCCACCACGCCTATGCCCGACCAGGAAACCCGCCTAAGCAGTCTACTAACGAATCTGTCTCTCAGTCCACTGCGCCCCATATCAATATACTCAACGGCAGGATTCATTTCTCCGCACCGCACTCCGTGCGTGCGTCTACCCACGAGTCGTGTACTTGATACCCCTGCCCGCCATCGCCCCAGCTGGCACGAGCCCGCTGCATGATTCACCACAGACTTGCAATTGAAAAGAACCGAGTAAGTGTTTTTGTCAGGTGCTCGTCTTTCCGGCTTGCCTCGCATCCGTAGTTGCTACCTCTTGTAACGTATATAGTACAATATATTCTTTTAATGGCATACATGGACATCTTTTATACACAAAAATAAATGGTGGTTCAACTCCCTGCCCTTCCAAGCGTCCATCGGAAAGGCATACATGGATAAGATACCTGCTGAGGCGTGTTTGAATTATTCAACTCCCCCTTGGTGTCACGTTCAATTCCTCAATACAAGAGCTTCAAGATGGGTGGTACAGGACATAACAACTTTGCGAAGTTTGGACTTGAGCGTTGCTTCGCGTCAAAACTAAAACTAAAAATTTCCTTCTGTATTCCAAGTTCACTGCGGAAAGTAGCTACCAACTCCCCCAACCTTCGTGCCTAGCGTGGACTGTCAGCCCGACGGAGTCAGTTTCAATACCAGTACTGAATCTTCTCAAACAACGAGCAATCAAGATAATGGCTTCTTCGCCCACTCTCGCACTCGACACTTCATTTCGCGAACGCGAACTAGACTCTACGCATCAATAAACTGCATCATCTGAGCACTGAAATCTCGGACGATTTGAATTTTCTTCAAACCAAATGCGAATCGGGTCCATCCAAACTATCGAAGTAAATTTAAAACCCTGACTCGGAGTAAGTAGCAAGAGAAAGTTAGGATAGTCGAAAAAGATTTCTGCTACTAAAATCTGAGAAACTCAATCTGACCTCTGGCCACCGAGAAGGCTACTTTCGATTTTGGCAGTTCCATCGTAAGCGGCTCCATAAAACACAACAAATGGAAGCTTCTCGTCCTCCGCAATAACTTCCCAAGGATGCCCCACATACGTGTTCTGCCTGGACGATCCTCCAGGTGGTATGGAGGCATAAAATTGTGGTTTCCCAACCATGTCCACCCAGTATATCTTCACCTTCACTCGGAGATGATTCTCAAAGTTAATGATGGTGCTTGGGGATCCTGGTTCTGATCGCAGGTTTTGAACTTGGGAGGCTGCCAAGGGAACCAGGTACTGTAGGTATATATTCTCAATCAGCGAGTGCGGCGCAGTCCTTTTCAAGAACGCTGGACACGAACCTTGATGGGGAAAAGCGCTGCGTCAATGAAGACTTGGGACTCATCGCGTGCAGAATAAATGAGCCTGACGGTCTCTCCTTGACGCGAAATAACGACCTCCCATAACTGCCCAACGAATGTAGAAGCCATATGTTCGGAGCCAGGTGCAATGGTCCGAACCAGAGACCGTTGCCCTTCGTAATCAATCGCGTATACGTGGGCCGGCGACATACCCGCCGAATCGACGTGAAGCCGATGGAAAAATTGGATGGTTGCTGCTGATCCTCCGTAGACAGAACGCGCACCGCGCACGTCGGAGGAAAGTTGTGGCCTGAGGATCTAGGTAGTAGTCAATACGAGCTAGTACTATGGCGAAGTCGGCGTCGGCGTACTGTCGGCATCTTGAAAGCAAGTCGATTATTAGCTGCGTGGGTTGGTATGATTTTATGGAAGTGAAGTAGATGGTTTCCTTCTAATGCGACCTTAAATAAGATTTGAAGTGAGTCGACTAGTGTTATGAAATGGCCAGCTTCCCGGAAACACAGGTGCCATGATTTCGGGAAGAATGACAGATCACAGTGCCACTGGCCCCAAGGCAGGCAGCGCGTCTGTCTTCATTGTCTCAAAAGGAATCCCCTTTCCTATACTGAAAGCCCAAGTGGGAAAGCCTGGTTCTAACACGGGGAACACACGCGCTTCGTGTTGTTCTCGTGATGGCTATATTCATAGCAACAGACAGAGTCCATGGTCCAGACGAGCGTCGTAACGGGCAGGTATGAACCGGGATTAGCACGGTCAAAGCCTCGCGTACCCGTCACCTAGAATACTATTCCGTGCCCGCTGCTCTCTGTAAGCCAGCAGGGAGAAAGAGTCAAAGGTTAGGCTAGGCTAGGCTTTCGGAACACCGGCGGTCGAGAGAGAAAAACAGTCCGCTTGACGTCTCGGTTCCGATAAGACATAGGTGCCAAACCATAAGGAAATCCCGTTGACTGAAATGGAACCAACCGGACAGAGCGGAAGCCTATGATTATGAACCAACAGCCATGCATAAGGTTAAGTCATTAAGTGACGTTACATTGTCATCCTCAAGTACTCATCTCGACGAGCGGAGGAAATTAAGCCGCAACGAGCCTAAAGCCCGCGCTACTCGACTCAGTAGCCCCATTGTTGACCAAAGCTCCACCACTCCCCAGCGTTAGATATTGCTTGTTGGACCCCGCGAGGATTGAATAGATGCCACTTGCAGCACCCTGCTTCGGACGTATGACGAATATCTCCCACGAAGAGGCGACGTCGCGGGCGGCCGAAATAGTGTACGATCCACTGGAGTCTGCGGTGACGAATTTGTTGTTTGATACCGCAGAAATGGTTCCTGCGTTAGGCGCAAAGGCAAAGTTAAATTTAGCAGCCAGACTCTGCGTGGTTGTAGAGGCTGTGAGATCGGGGAGAGTTGACGCTGTGACATATGCGTTGCTAGAAGCAGACTGGATGTAGAAGGTACCGATGGGATTGGAGGGGGCTGCTGCGCATACATTGGAAGCGCCGGAACGAGTGGAAAGATAGTAAAGTTGATTGCTGAATGAGTTTCCTGTCCCCCACGAGGTCAGTGAAGAGGACAGTTGCGCCGCGGCTGTCGGGTTGGCTTGAGAGTACGCAAGATGAATAACCGACTTCCATTCGTCGCCGATGGTAGGATCGTTCAATTCCGTGAGAGTATAATCGTGTACGGCCTGTGCCCAGGATGCATCATACATATATTCGTTGATGGGCGTTACTGGTAAAATTTGTATTGCTGCGATCTCGACCTTCTGGGCGCCCCAAAACCTTGGAAATGAGGATGTCAGGGGGGCAGCTGACTATCAATGAGGAGAAAGCTCACAGCCATGCGCCAGCCTGAAAGTCCATAACATTGCCGATTGTAACGAGATTACGAATCGCTTGCTCGGGATATGGTTGATCCCTGCTTGTGGCGCTGGCCGTGGGATAAAGGTGCCAGTAAACCTGAGCAGCGTGTTGTTCCGTGGCAATCAAGAGGCGTGCGTAGTTCTTGATATCGGTATTACCCGTGGCATCGGCCCACAGTAAGGCACCGTAGTAGCCATTGACTGCCTCGCCGATGGACTCTTGATCACGAGGACCCGCACCATTGGCAATGCCGGAGGCTACAGAGCAGCATCATCGATAAGCCTGAGGCACCAGGCTAAATAGGTCATTGGACATACCCCATGAGTGTCCGGCAAACCAATCCCTGCAGCGCGTAACAGGGAAATACGGATCGTTCTTAGACGGGTTGACAATGTCACGGAGATACCATTTCATGGTCGGTCCATAGGTATTCAGCCAACCGCTGTCATGTCTAAACGCCCGAAGATCAGGAAGACCGACTCCGCGAATAAAAAAGACACTCATACTTCGCAATCACAGCAGCCGCAGCCAGGAAGTATCCGTAATGAAAGTGGTGATCATTGTAATAACCATTTCCATAATCAACCCACACGTTGTTATAGCCCGCGCGGTTAATTATGCCTCCCCAACCGGTCTCGTACGCGGGCACGGCGGTCGACGCCGAATTGAACTGTACGTGAAAAGGTCATCAGTGGAGTAAATGTACCACATGAAATGTAAGACTAACCATATAACCGAACATGCCCTTGAGGTAGTTGATGACGGGCTGGACAAGGTCATTCCGCCCAACATGTTCAGCGATCAAACTGATGGAGCGTCAACGAAGGTAATAATCAAAAAGGAGGGCAACGTACGCCAGTCTAGACACCATCCCGACGTGCCCACCGAAGAAGTAGAAATCTCCAGGCATCGTCACAGCAGGGAGATGTGCAATCTCATACTGAAGACCAGCAATCAAGTTTGCGGTGCAGGACGAATCCGGCGTGCGAGGGGCATTCCAAGTGATCGTTGGAAGGTCGTAGCGCATGTTCCAAACATTTCCAAGAGCGGGGTACATATATCCCTTCGTTGTAAGGTACGAGAGGGAACTCGTCGCAGGGAAGTTAGGGTTTTGCAGCTTAATACTGCGACATTAAGTTAATTAGACCCTTTCACAGATAAGGGATTCAAGGGATTAGGCACACCGATGATGAGGCCATGTGAGCATTAAGAGGTTTGCTGCATTTCCGGTCACGGTCCAGGTGAAGCGAAGGGTACCAACGTCTCCGGAGAAGTCATAATCGGTAGCGACGGCCGTTGGATAATTCGCCGAGTATTGATCTAGAAGACTCTGGTGGCCAGGAGCATTCAGCTTTACGACCCGTAGGACACCATTGAACTTCGAGCCAGCAGTGATCGTGCCAGCATTCGTAGCAGTAAGGCTAAGCGCTCCAGACAGGGAATAAATGATGTAGGTGCCAGCCCCATTAATAACCTGAAATTTGGTCCCGGTGACAGTAGCTATGAACTCATGAGATCCTACTCTGTGCTCGTGAAAATATATTTTTGCTTACCGCTAGCACCACTTCCGAGCGTGCTGCCGCCAAAAGAAGTGATGGCACCTTGGGCACTAGTGAGCTTCGGTGTCGCCCCCGAGTAGGAAAACGTGAGGTATGGAGAGCCAGGTACGAGGTAGCTGGTCAACGTGCTTGAGCCTGTGAAATACTGCACGGTAACTGATTGGGTATCCTGATGAATCGAATCAGCATGGCCAATTGGAAGAGATTCTTTATATATCTCACCCAAGCCAAGGCCTTATGGTTCTTGACGTCGCCGTTATGCTCCACGAATCCGACAGCCCAGTCAGTCTGTGACGGCTGATGGATAGATGTTCCGTCGAAGTCCCTAGAAGCGGAGATCCCAAATTGTATGGCGGTGGCGGTCAGACTGCTCTGATACGGAAAGGGCCCGCCGACGACGCTGTGACAAGGAATTGTCAGCAGTGGCACGAAACGTCCGATAAAAGCCACTTACGCGTTGCCGGTTCCGGCGGCGAAGCCCACCCACCAATCGTTAGTAGGATAAGGGGGGGAGAAGCCTTGGAAGAAGGAGCTGGGTGGCTGGTCGTTTGCGATAGATCCACCAGCGGGGGCAGGGCGATCCGTGCCAATGGGTCCAAAGACAAGAGCCACCGCGCCACGCAGGGCGAGTAGCCCGCAAGGAGCGGCGAGAACATGGTTTCGAAGCCAGACCATCGAAGAGAAGATTCTTGCCAAAACGTCACAGCACTCGGTCGGGCTTTATATGGGCCATGCATAACATCATTCCTCCGAGACGAGCCTAAGTCAATGACATCGTGGTGTCACCAGTCAAGCAGATCGGGCAGGCGAGGCTCGAAATCTGGCGCGTAATGCCAGAAACAAGCAATGATTTGCTGGACGTGACTTGCTCAGAGCGCGCAACAGCTCGTCGGATGCGCACGTGGTATAGCAGTTGACTCGGGGCGTTTGTATGGGGAAGTCGTTTTCTTAATGCTCATCGCCCAGTGACCGGTGTTTGCAGAGAGAGGAGGGTAGCTCTACATACCCGAACATTGGTCCGGACCCAGCATTGCGCCTGAAACCGAGGGAGAACCTTTTGCGTTCGCGTGTGGTGGTAACAGGTGATGATGTTGTGTAGTGATGTGAGAGGCCCTTTAGGATATTGCTGTTAAGATCCACGTAGGAAAGACAAGAAAAGGAATGTGATTCAACATATGGGAGAAACTCTCGTTTCTCCCACCTTCTTGCCACCTTCCTGTCACTTCCTTAAGCCCGTCGTCGGCCCTGAACGGATTTTCTGGCTCGTTAGGAGTGCAACGAGTCACCGACGGCAACATTGGTACTGGTCATCTGATGGGAACATAGGTCTTGTGGCTCATATTGTATTGCATCATTCGACAACCCAGGAGGAGGATACCAAGACGAAAAGAGTGAAATTGACACAGGTCAGTTGACGTCGACGCGCCATGGACAGTCCGAAAGGCCTGGCGGTCGGTACTCAACACTCAGGTGCACAGACCAGTGTCCAGCCAGGATATCAGGCTACCCAATATGGTCGTTTGGAGGAGAAGGTAAACAGAATTTGATCGATTGATCATTCTCCTCTCGGCCTTTATCGTATCCGATTTGTATCGTTGGCTGCAGCTACCCGTGCCACGACACGTAAACATGCATCGAAAAACATTGAGCATACTCCAAACATCCAGTTGATCGAAATCGTCTGGCAGCATGCATGGTGGAATTAGGAGATAACAACGACACAGTCGATCCAACTCTCATACTGGCCTGACTACCTCAAACATCATCTCACATATCTCCGTACCCTGCGTTACGCTCTACTACCGCCCCGCTGCATCGATTTCGGGTTGGGAGGCAAGCCTTGCCAATTGTTCGAGATTTTGATGATAAATATCTATACACTCCTATAACTTCTTTATGGGCACATGGTGTAGTTGGTTATCACGCCCGCTTAGCATCTTTGAATGTATCTGCGGGCGGTCCCCGGTTCAATTCCGGGTGTGTCCATTTTTTTGACTTTTGCACCGGTGCTTGACAGTGGAAGTTTTTGAGGCTTCAGTTTGTCTTTAGTATTCCCACTTTAATGTCCTGAGTACTGAGTAGTAAGTACTTGACTCAGGGCGGAAAGCGCCTGTAAGAATCTCCACAGATTTTTCATCAAATGGGGTTGATGTAACGTGTTTGAGTCTGAGGCGGTGAGTAAATACGACGTGTCGATTGGCAACGGCAAAGTCTACACAAGTCCTTCCCAGAACACAACGGCTGGCCCAAGCCCAAGGACACTAACTTTTATTCTGCATAATAAGGCGACAAGTCGAGTGAAATTCCTCGACCCGGGCTAGGACCCTTCATACCACTTTCACGCTGAATGATACCGCGAACGACCTCATCTGGCATGGGCGAACGCAAAAAGCGGACGATGTCCGCGTTACCACTCGATTCAATAGCTGCCAGCTCCTCTGCAGCTCACAGGCAGTTGTATCAACAAACTGCAAGGAGCCCGTCACCGCCTGCTTCAGCTTACTTTCCTCTAATTTCGGGCGATACAAATGCGCGGTTATGGTCAACACCTGATGCAGAGGCCCACTTTGCGTACAGTACAACATTGCGGAGGCATCCTTCTGAAGCTGCTGCACTCTCGTCACCTGCGCATCTCGCAAATGCGGTCAACGCCGAGGCACAGACTCTTTGGTCGAGGGCAGTTGGATACGTAACAGGTCGACGGAGTGATTACGAGTCCTTAGTGGAGACTGGACGGGTCACTCCGCCCGTGGAGAGGGATGTTCAGAGCAACACGGCGTCTGCTCAATTTGCTCATACCTCAGCTCAGGTGTGTAATACCTTCACAACTTCACTTCGTTTCCCTCTCAAGCTCACCTCCATCAAGGATACCATTTCCCATTTCCGTACATCCGCGGATAGCGGCCTCTTGCAACGGGACATCGCGAATCTTCTAGTCACCCACGGCTATAACGAATTCTCCGTCTCTACCCCGGAACCCGTCCTTCTAAAGTTTGCGAAGACTATATACGAAAGCCCCCTAATTCTCTTGCTTTGTGGAAGCGCGTCTGTCAGCGCAATCATGGGAAACATTGATGATGCTGTTAGTATCACTGTAGCTGTATTGATTGTATTGACTGGTGAGTAGCCGTTTGACTTCACTTACCTCGTTCTGACATCATTGTTAGTTGGATTTGTACAAGAAAGGCGGTCAGAGAAGAGTTTGGAAGCACTCAACAAGCTAGTTCCCCACCACTGCCATGTCCTGCGAGAAGGCGAGACCAAACACGTTATTGCTAACGAGCTCGTTCCTGGTGATATCGTCACGTTCTCCACCGGCGACCGCATCCCCGCCGACATTCGCATCGTGTCATCCATAGATCTGGAGATTGACGAAAGCAGCTTGACTGGCGAGACGGAGGCACGCAAGAAGAACGACGAAACCTGTCAGTACGACACGTCTCAAGGGCGTGCCAGCAGCGACCCCGTTGCCCTCGCTGATCGAACGTGTATCGCATACATGGGGACCTTGGTCAGAAATGGTACGTCATCGCAATTCACTGTCAGTTATTGTGCATGTTTATTTATAGGTCGTCAGGCCGGGGCACTGGTGTCGTTATTGCAACTGGAACTGCGACTGAATTTGGTGTCATCTTTTCCATGATGCAGGATGTATGTGTGAATGCCACAAATTGTTGGAGCAAAAGCCTCATTGTGTGTGATATATAGGTAGAGGAGAAACGCACGCCGCTGCAGCTCAGCATGGACGAGCTGGCCAAGAAGCTATCTTTCATGTCATTCGGTGTTATTGGCGTCATCTGTCTGATTGGTGTGCTACAACAGAGGTCATGGCTGGAAATGTTCACCATCGGAGGTACGTCATACCAAGCCATACGTCCCTGATCTCGCGCTTATCTGCTTGACAGTCTCGTTGGCTGTCGCTGCCATCCCTGAGGGCCTGCCAATCGTTACAACAGTTACGCTAGCTCTTGGCGTGTTGCGCATGTCCAAACGGAAAGCGATCGTGAAGAAATTGCATTCAGTGGAGTCGCTTGGTTCGGTATCAGTTATTTGCTCCGACAAGACAGGTATGCTGTGGAAATCGAACAGAGATGAAAGTGCTAAACAGTGAACAGGAACATTGACGAAGAATGACCAGACAGTCACAGAGGCTTATGCCGTCGATGAGGCGATTACCCTTGACCCGAACTCTACGACCTATACGGCGTCAATTTCACCTGCACTTAGAAAGACCATGGATATCGGTGCTATTTGCAATAATGCCTCACTAGTACGCAATGAGGATGGCCAATATGTGGGGCAATCAACCGACGTTGCGCTTCTTAACGTTCTGGAGGTATTTGGACTCCCGGATCGTCGACCAGTATGTGTGTCCCACCATTGGACGAGAGACACCCAGATAACATTTTTCTATAGCAATTTGAACGCGTTTCTGAGCGTCCCTTCAATTCCGAACAAAAGTACATGGCCGTTTCTGGGTACCATCGTGATTCTGTAGGTGGTGCTCCCGGAGCCTCACTCAATATTAATGGCGGACCCCGAGAAATGTACTACATCAAGGGTTCCATTGAAGCCATCCTCGACCGGTGTAAATTCTATTATGTCAACGATGAGTCCACGCCAGCACTGGACACGAACACACGGAACGTGATCCTCAGCAAGGCCCAAGCGACCGCAGCACGCGGCCTCCGTGTGCTCGCCATGGCGTACGGCTTCGGCAGCATGGACGACCGGCCACCCTCGCGCACCACCACCTCCCGCGGGACCTCACCAACAAGTGGGGCGCCGGAGAAGTCGAATCTCGTATTTGCGGGCTTCCAGTCGATGCTTGACCCGCCTCGGAAGGGCGTCGCGGACTCGATTGCGCTGCTGCAGAGTGGTGGCGTGCAGGTTGTCATGATCACTGGCGATTCGGAGCAAACTGCCTTGTCAATCGCGCAGCAGCTTGGGATGCGAGTTGGAAGGGGCGCAGGGGGTGTTGTGTCGAGCGGGTACTGCCTCACTGGGAAAGCGATTGATCAGATGACGAAGGCCCAGCTGAAGGAAAGGGTGGGCTCCGTCAGTGTTTTTGCAAGGACAACCCCGAGGCATAAGATGGCGATTGTCGAGGCGTTCCAGGCTAGGGGCCAGGTGGTGGCTATGACGGGCGACGGAGGTGAGTTCGTTTTCTGTCATTTTGCATTGCAAAGACACTGACCTCGCAAAGTGAACGATGCTCCTGCGCTCAAGATGGCTGACATTGGCGTGTCGATGGGGAAAAGCGGCACAGACGTCGCCAAAGAAGCTGCTGATGTCATTTTGGTCGACGATAACTTTAGCACCATCCTTCCGGCCGTTGAAGAAGGCGAGTTCCTTGCGTCAATCCATTTCATCGCGTGCTGATTTCTTGCTCCTCGGATAGGCAAATCAATCTTCCACAACATCCAGAACTTCCTCGCGTTCCAACTGAGCACGGCTGCTGCCGCATTGACACTCATTACTGTCAGTACGATGCTGGGTCTCAGCAACCCCCTGAATGCCATGCAGATTCTCTTTATCAACATTCTCATGGACGGTGCGTTGATGTCTCTCCCGCAGCAAAATCTAGACTCATATAGTACTCGTCTTTCCTAGGACCCCCGAGTCAAAGTCTGGGCGTCGACCCCGTGGATCCAGCCATTATGAAGCGTCCCCCGCGCAAGAAGAACGCACCGATTATTACAAAGCGCCTGCTATTCCGTGTTCTGTTCTCGGCTTCGATTATCGTCATTGGAACCCTCTTTGTTTATGTGTTTGCGCTCGAGGACGACAATATGTCGCGTAGGGAGCAGACCATGGTGAGTTGCTTGTTCCTTGATTCGACATTCCTTGGGAGGATACGGCCGTGATTCCCGGTGCCTGTTCATTTACGCCCGCTAATCTCCTCCATCCCCCCGCTCAGGCGTCTCATCAACCTGCTTGCCTACTGAACTGACGATTTGCTTCCATCTTCTATCAGACATTCACATGCTTCGTCTTCTTGGACCTGGTCTCGGCGGTGCAGAACCGCGGGCTTGGGTGCGGGCTGATGCAGAACAAGATGCTAGTGGGCACAGTTTCGGTGTCGGCATTGACCCAGCTCGCGCTCGTCTACGTGCCATTTATGCAGAAGATCTTCCAGACAGCGGCGCTGAGCTTGAGCGACCTGTCCGTTATTCTCTCGCTTGCTGCGCTCAGTCTCGTGCTGCACGAGGGGCGCCGCACGTACGAGCGCAAGCTCAATGCGGAGGAAAGCTACACGAACGTGATGGAGGAGATGGCATGAGTAATAGACGAGTGGTAGACAAATGGAGGCATATAAAAATGGTTAATTTTAAATTTACTTTTAGGAAGGACCTTGTGAGGTCTGTATATATTTATCACAGCGGAAGTGCTCTAATTCATGGAGGGATACCCGGGCCATGCGCCTTTGTGGTGCATCATGTCTGTCTGTCTGAGTCTTTAAGCAACCATATGACGATTGACGCGCGCCCCACCACCGTACCTAGGCCTATGCGAGAGCATTCCATACAAATGGGTATTCCGGCGTGATAAGGTCACTAGGTTCCGTGAAGGACTCCGGTTCATGAGAGCGTACTCATGTAGGTCATTTGACGAATCGACCAGCCGGAAAAAGTTTGGGGCATTGGCGGGTCTATTTTCCTCCGCCAACAGCGAGAGACTCTCTGAGACTCCTCAAGGACTCAAGAAACTGTATTTAAAAAACCGAAAAGTCAGGCCCCAGGGCAGCAACGGACTCCGAGGGCCCTGTGAACCAGTGTGAATCTGATCTTTGCTGATTTGGCATCATAGGCTGTCGGTGAGAGGGACCGCGAGGAGAACCGGGAAACCGCGTGCTCCGGATTGCGGGGAACACATGATCCAATTACGATCGAGGAGGCTAAACTGGTACGTGATAACATGCGAAATTTACCAGAAGCTGTTGCCTGACTCTTTACTCTCTGACTATCACACAGACGCCAGCCTCAATCCTCTTGACACACTCCAACCTTGCTGGGTGTGGCCCAATATCCGATCTAGGCCAGCCACGTCCACCAGGCGTAAAGCACAGATTCAGAGGCTACATACATAGAACCACAAGATCAGCAGTGGCTGTTAACCCGAACAACATCGGCCGTCGTACATTGACATCATAATCCTTTCAAAGTGAGTCCTTTGACAACCTTGTGCCGAGTTGGGACCAATGCGCAACGCACGTGGAGATTCTCAAAGACACTGACCTCTTATACTTTCTAGAGACGCGGCTTGCAGATCGACTACAGAGACACCTTACTATCGACGAGGGCTACATACACGGTTATCGATCAAGCATTTTACGGTCATCCGTGAGTTCATATCCTGGGAGTCAAATTAACTCTAACTCAACCGAGCGGCGCAGAACCGTGTCTCCAAGAGAGCGTGGGGATCGACTTCAAGACTTAGTCACACAAGCCGTGGTATTAGCACTTTGCAGCCCAAAGTGAGTTCCATTAATGTGCCAAGACGCGTGGGTCCCGAACTGATCCAGGTACATCCTTTTTAGGCCTTGAATCAACGGCAAAACAGGAAATTCTGCGGGCTTTTTTCAACGAGTGTGCTTTATTGCAGCCTAGAAACTTCGAATTTCTCTACGATGACCTCTGTAAGCAAAACCATACCAGTCCTGCCAACAGAACGGCCGCAAGATGTCAACGGGACACGCGCTCGCCGCGTGGCAGTGATAAATCCACTCCTAGCATTCAACTTCAATGAACGAGAAGATGCTTCTTCTTCTTCTCAACCACCACCACCACCATCTTCTCCCCCGCTACCTGCTCGCTCCCCATTACGCCCTATCAGCCGATCGACCAGCGGCGCTTCCACAATGACAGATGCAACGAGTATGAAGCCCCTTCGGCCCCGAAGACCAGCGACACCACCAGCGCTCGATATTGGGGACTTTGCATCCATTGTAGAAGAGCCATTACCAATTGCGTTCTCAATGCGTCATCAAAGTTACCCTGGTGGCATAGAGGATACCCAAGCACTGGATAGCAAACGCCTGCCACCCCGGCCAGAGTCACCGATCTCCATAGAAGACGAGAACAGCTCGTCGTCATCATCATCGATGGCCCCTCCGCAATCCCCCCTCACGAAGCGACAACACGCCCTTCACGAACTCCTATCCTCCGAACGAGCCTATGCTTCCGATTTAGCACTAATACGAGAGTTCCATATACCACTGGCCCTCGGTGCGTTGACTGGCCTTTATACAATGTTCTTATCGCTGATTTCTCGCTTAGGCCACAATGTACCACTTAATATCCCTGCAGCCTCTTCACCCCCGCCTTTATCATCTTCATCATCTTCACGAACTGTCTCGACAGCATCTGATTCTTCATCAAGCCACCTAGGCCCACCTATGACCCCTGAGGATACCCGAATAATATTTAGCAACATCCCCGAACTTGCGCAGTTCTCTGATCGCTTCTCTGAATGCCTAGAAGATGCGATGGGCTCGATGTTAGATGGAGGAGTGGGCGAGGATCGCGTCGGTGCTCTATTTCTAGAAATAGTGCGTCATCCTCCTTTCTTATCATTGCCTGCTAATGCAGCTTCAGATACCCGACCTGGAGAAACCGTTCAAGTACTACATCAATCGACACCCAGCAGCACTTAACCATCTGCAAGCGCTACCACCAAGCGCAGCTCTCACAGAGTACATGCAACGAACTCAGACTGTCGCTTCGAACCTGTCGCACGCCTGGGACATCGCCTCGCTCCTCATCAAACCCGTTCAACGTCTTCTCAAATACTCCCTACTCCTCGGTGCCATCATCGATGAGACGCCCGACTCGCACAGTGACAAGGAAAACCTCAAGCTCGCGAGAGTGGGGATGGAGGAGGTTGCGCGGAACGTCAACGAGGGCCGGCGGCGCGCAGAAGTAGTCAAGGAGGTGCTGACCGCGAAGAAACGGCCCGTCAACGTAGGCGTGGCAGCGTCGGTCAATCTCACGAAAATGAAGTCGCTGTCACGGCATACAAAGCCCACGGACGGCGAGGCAGCTCAAGTTGAGCGCCTGCATGTGGAGCTTAAGCGCATAGACTCCTTCACACAGCAGTTCGCGAAGAATGTGGTGGACTGGGCGAAGATGATGAATAATGTAGTGCTTGCGCTGAGGACGTGGGCGATAAGCTTTGGGAAGGTAATTGGGCTGTCGCAGGAGGCAGGGAGCGAGGCGTTTGATGCGTTCATGGCGGTGGTGGAGGAGCAGTTGGTGCCACTGTGCCATCGACTTGAAGCGGAGGTCAATGAACGCCTTTTGCGGGAGATCGCACACTTGCTTTCGACGATGAATCAGCCTATCAAGCTCCTTGCATCTATGGAAGAACAGGAACCTTTCCACTTCCACCTCCTCACCATGAACGTATCTGCCAAGAACCGACCGCCTGCATCCCTCCTCGCCGCCTCGACAAACTACGTGGCTCTCCGCGGCCAACTGGCTGCGGAGCTCCCGACTTACCTGGCCCTTCTGCATCGCGGTCTAGCAGGATTTGTGCTCCGCTTAGCTCAAATCCAAGCCTCATTCTGGGGCGACGTCCGCGACCGATGGGCTGAGTTATGGGAGATGCTCCGCGTCGAGGGCGAGATGAATGCAGGACACGCAGAGACGGTCGCGGTGTGGCAGGCGCGTTGGGCAGATGTCGATGAAGTTGTTTCCATGCTCAATGTCACACAGGCGAAGAAATTATACCAGGAGCCCCCTCCGAAATACGACCCCGTGGGTGTTGTCACGCCCATGCTCACGAGCCTCGAACCACAGATTTCACCTAAACGGGGGCATAAGGCGCCGAGTGTAGTGAATGCGCTCTCGTCGCTTGAACCGGTGCACAACGCCCCCCAGAGACTTGTGTCGTCACCACAGCCTTTAGTGCCCCGTGGCCGTCCACGCGGGAACAGTGATGCGTCAGTTGCGCCGACGGCGCAGCCGAAGAGGGAGAGCGTAGGCAAGAAGGTTTCAAATGACAACATCCCGCCAAGAAGGAAGGGTGACGCCTTGTTGGAATTCATGGCGGCTTTGCCCGCCCCAAGGATGAAGTCACCTGGTCGGGAACAAGCACCGGTGCAACAACATCCCCCACTTCCCCGAACAAAGAGTATGCCACTCTCTGGACCTGAGCGCCCCATCTCCCACCGCAGCTCTACCTCCTCTAGATATGCCGATGGCGAAGCTTCACACAACTCACAGGACATTCCTTTCGACGAGGACAGGGGCCGCACACCACGCAAGGCGAGCTTTCGCCGAAAATTGACCGATTCTATCCGTCCAGGGCACTACCGCCAACGATCTGCTTCTAAATCTGCCCAGGTCTTCGTCGAGGACCCTGACGCGCCTCCCCCGCCGACAGCGCAGCCCCAGCACCGCAACACGAATCGGGACAGTTGGGTGACGAAACCAGCCAAATACGTGTGCTGTGTTGTCCACGAGTGCAGGCCACCTGTCCCAGTGGCTTATTTCAGCTTCCCTTTCTTCACTCTTGTTGAGGGTGACCTTTACGAGGTGCTCCATGAGGCAGGCCATCCGAGTATACATTCGAAGTTGCCACTTCATGTGGACGATGGTGAAGATTGTTTATTGCTCTGCAGGGATGGTATGGGGGATGTTGGGTGGGCATTGGCGAGCTTCCTGGCGCCAATGGAGGGACCTCCGTTCAGCTGAGTGATGCGTAGATTCCTTGAGTGATCTATATATGTTAGTGTGGTGCTTACTACTGGATTCTTTATCTTCTGCATCTGAAAGGTCATTTTCGATATCACTGTCATCGTACATCTTTCTTTATCTCATCTTGCATATGGAATACATAACGAACAAATCTATATTAGTCGAAGTTGAGCTGGTTCTGGATTTTGCAAATTTTCAGTAGACTTCCCTGTGGCGCCAGGTGCGGAGGGAGCAGAGTTTTTTGAGGCGGAGCTGTAATTTGTGACAGTGGAAACAGTTCAAGATCATCTTGACTTGGTTGTTCACCGGTTCACCACTCAGTATTCTCAATCTTCTAAAGCCCCGATTAGTGTCGATATGCCGGGGCTGGCGCTTATGGACACAAACCGCCGTCGGAGGATTACAAGCACCATATAATACCGAGTTCCAAATGAATTCAAATGAGCCATCTCATAGAAGTTAGTGCTGCCCAACATTATGAAGACTTTCCTCAGGTGCGTGAGGATATTTATCTGATTCATTGCCCAGTCTAACGTTGAGACGCTTTGTAATGCTGTCCTCCGTAGGCCTCATCGATATTCACTTGCAAAGCTTTGCCTTCACACTGTGGAGTCACGGACGGGACCTTCAACTGCTCGATGACGAGATTCAACTCAACCGTCTATTTCAACATTCTTCATTGACTCTGCGCTCCAACTCGAGACCTGGCAATGCAAAACTCAGGCTGCTCATGATTGACAAAGTACTACCAATCTTAAATTCTACACTTCCGCCAAGCCCTCCCCCGAAAACAAAATGATTTTCAAATTTCCGACAATTACAAGCTTCATACTCTCGAGGACCATGTTGGACTATGTTAACGCTTCAGTTATTCGGCAACACGACCACGGTGCAAAAGGACTTAGAAAAAAGGACGCTCAGAACCCTTCAGAGTCCTGATAACCTGACCATTTCTGATATCACTGATCTCCTCTTGTGATCTTCTATCGGTACTATAGTAAATGATAACCTTCCTGAACTTTATTTCCTACCTTATCTAACCTCCATCTCCCATCTGGAGACAACGATACACGAAGTCTGAAATTCTTATTGCTGTGTGAAATCGCGCTCGCCATTGTTTCAGCGATGAAAAAAGGGTTCCTCAATACGAAGAAGACTAAGACCCTAGAACAAACGGTCGAAAAAACAAGTCATCCCGATGGCGCGAAGTTTCAAATCCTCCCTGAAGATCCTAATACACTCGTTGACCTAGGTAATGTGTATTCATCCTTGAATAACCTGGCAACTACTTGACGACTTTGATGGAGTAGCTTCTGGCAAAAAAATGCCTATAGAGAGGTTGACCGAGAGTGAGTTACTATAACAGTCATTTGTGCGGTATGGTACTATTTCAATGCTGACGGAGGGACTGCAGCGCGTGCTCTCGTCACTGTCGGCGACGCGACTACTACGGGTCAGCATGAGAACAAATTCATATATACGACTATCCCTCCACAGGGAGTCCACGAAACATTTGCAAATGGTGACAACCCTGACGGCTGGTCTGAGTGTCTCCTTCGAGGTGCCAGGCAGAAATGAACGATATTCTCCACACCTGGGTTTCCAGCGCCCGTTCCTCGCCCTCCACAAGTACGTCATCGCACTGGTCCATCAGCCCACAGACTGGGCATGTTTGCGACAAAAGACCTTGCGCTTGGCGATCTTATTCTTGCAGAACGCCCGATGTTGGTCGTACCGTTCGTTATGCCTCCAGAGGCTTCCGACGCGACGAATGATCGGCACGCGAAGGTTGCGTTCGATAGGATGGAGCCAGAATTTCGCGCTGCGTACTTAAACCTGTGCAACATGCGTAAGGAGACTGGGGAGGTTATGGGTAGAGTGAACACGAACAGCATCGGATTCTATGTTGAGGTTCCAGGAGCAACGCAAAAAGCAAGAATATGTTTTCCACAATGCCGGAGTGTTTAAGGATATATCTCGTGCCAATCATAGGTCAGTTCACCTTGTTTTTTTGATGAAGAATGCCTCTGAATAGTTTGGCAGCTGCACTCCAAATGCCACATACCGGTTCTAATGAATTCCTTCTCTCTCTCAGCCTATGCACTGTACGCCCCATCAAGGCCGGAGAAGAAATTTTTATCTCCTACGTCCAAGAAAGTATACCCATGGCCAAACGCCAGGAGCGACTCCTATTCGCCTACCGCTTCAAGTGCGCGTGCAGCGCATGCACCGACCCCAGCTCAGACGCATTGCTTGCGACGCTGAAGAACACCGAGTCTGAGAACCACAACAGTGCAGAAGCTGCGTTGCGGGATAGTCTCAAGTGGCTCAAGGTCATCGAGGAGGCCAAGTGGGAGCATCTCGAGGTGTACTTCGTGCACCTCATGAGGGTGACAGTAATGTCGCTTCAGCTCAGCCGGAGTACTCCCGCCAGGAAGTATTACTATGATGGTCTGCACACTAAGTATCTGCCGTTATGCGAGGCATGGCATCTGACGAGGCATGCGAAATCATTCAAGGAGAGGTATGTTTTTATGCTCAAGTAGTCAGCACGTGCTTCAATCCTATTAACCATCATGTTTATCTTGACACATCTTCTTGATTAAGAACCCTGGCCATGTTTTAGACTCGGTCTTCCCGCATACGCTTGAGAGGCTGACCCTCGAGCGACGAGAAGAAACGAGAAAACGAGATGTAGATGGGATGCATATACATGATGTGGCGCCGTGTGGATTTTCGTCCGACCAAGTTTTCGTCCCCAATGTCAACGTACTTACAAATGAGCAAGTGGTACTACGACGTGTCCAGCTCTCTTCCTGTAGTAACGTTAGAGGGGAAACATACATTGTCGAAATGTATCTCGAGATTTGAAGGTTGTTTTGGTTGAAAAAGACTGTCTGCTATGATAAGACTAATTCAGATTGAACCACAAACCAAACTACCAATATGGAATATACAAGGGTATGCTAGTACAAGGGACATTGAAATGCAGGTATGCGGAGCGAGGAAAGCATAGACGATGCAAAGACTACAAAGAGAAAGTTGTACAGAGATGTCCAAAATTCCGACCCGAATTTGAAAATGGATTAAGTCAGATCGAACAAATTTTCAGCGAAGCATGAGAACTCGACTAAGGTGTGGGCGGTTCGTGCGTGTACGCTTCGACTGTTCCTCCTTGGGCGTTTAATGGCCAGAAGGAATTCTTGAACAGGTTGTTCGGGTCGTAGAGGTTCTTGATCTCGCACAGCCTATCCCAGTTGGCACCGAAGCATGCCTTGACACGTTCCGGGGGCTCGTGGCGTCCGAGAAACTGTAAATAAGTCCCCGAGTAAGCCGACAGAATGACAGAACATCAGAGTACAGGAAGCACTGACGCTTGGGAATGGCCCGCCTTGGTGGACAGGCTTCAGGGTCCCTGCGATCCACTGGAAAGTCGGGCATCATCGTTATCGATACTACAAACGAGAGAGCGAAAACAACGTACTTCCTCCGCGGAGTCGACACACCTGTCATCATCGACATCCATCTCCCACTGATGAAGAGCAGCGATCGTGAAAGACGCCTCTCGCTGTGATTTGGGCACACAAGTATCCTCGAAGTCAATGATCGCACCGCCAGCAAGCTCGAATAACCAGGCTGTTGGCAAACATGTCAGTTATCGCGGGCATCAAATAATCGCTCAGGAACTCACTGCATCCGACGGGCGTATCGGCAAAATTCAGGACAGTTTCGTTGATGAGGTCATCGGGAAGGGAGGTGATCAGAGCAGAGCGGATAAACCACTGTCTGCCAGCTGTCGAACATATCCACGGTAGGAGGAATTGTAGTTTCAGAATGTGAAAGACATACCTTTCCCTCGCAGCACCTGGGCTACGCTATCTTGCTGATGGAGGAAGCTTTTCTCATCCACTTCATTCAGCAGGCACCGTTCTCCGTCCCAAGAGGATATGGCAGCGAGGTACTCCTGACCTTGCTCCCGCGTTCCGACATAACACATTTGTACGACGACAAGCGAATCTTTGCCTGCTGGTCCTGCGGTCAGGAGGACGTTGGCATACAGCTCGCGAGGCGCTCCTTTGACACAATCACGGAAGTGCCTGATTAGGGACGGTGCGGTCGCCCTGTGGAAGCGGCTAGGGGTGAAAGACTTAGTATTGCTCGAAAATAGAACAGGGTGGATGTTACTAGATGAGATTTCCTGCGAAGACGACAGGCACCGGGAATGCTTTCGCCTTGTAACGTGTGACGATGCCCAGGGTGGGTCCTGCTCCTCGCAGAGCCCACCACAAATCTAGGAATATTTAATACACTGACCCGGTGGAGAAAGTACTCATATGACTGACCGGGGTGTTCCTCCTCGTTGACGATGACAATCCTGCCGTCGGCTAGAACCATTTCGACCTCAACAAGATTGTCGATACTCAGCCCTCGTAGGCGGCTCAAGAAACCAAAGCCGCCCAGAATCATGATGGACGAGCCGACGGGGTGTGCAGAGCTGTAAGATTTCACTCAGTCATATGAGAGCACTTTAAAGATGAATGGCTTACAACGGGACATGGTAGGGGACACCCTCGCCGTGGCCATCGGAGTACCTGGCCTCCAGCTTGTGCTGTGCGGTGTAGGTATCGATTTCCTTCTGCCTCATGCCGGCGCCAAAGGTCACGTAGGCGTGGGGGTGGACAGGTTCTGCGAGCGCCAGCTGGCCAGGAGGGAGAGGCTGGTTGCCGAATACAGAGCCAGAGCTGGGCGCCCAACCCCTCTGCATCGACGGTGGGGGGTACGCGGCCTGTGCAACTGTGGGAGGTACAGACGAGGGGCCGCTTTTCTTGAGATAACCGAAGGGATCTGAAGCACGGAGAGAAGGGGCAGTTGGGCGCGGAGGTTCGGTGCTATTGACAGGGGAAGGCGAAGTCGCGGCAGTAGAGGTCGGGCTGCCAGTGCTGCCTTCTGAAGAATTGTACGAGGACAAAGCACTGTCGGACCCAGCGGATATTTGGCGTGATGATAGCGCAGGCGGCAGCTGGGCGGCCTCAACACGGCGTCGCACATTAGGAGATGGGCCTTCCTGAAGCCCAGCGGGTACGGGGCCAGGACCACGAAGAAAAGTAGCCACTGCTTGCGAGGCCTGATCGTACCTCCGAAGGTCGATGTCTTCCTGCCTGCGGCGCTTACCGCTCGGCCCCGAAAGAGCTTCCTTACCCTTGGCGCTAGGAGGCAACATATCCTTGAGGCTTGTGTATGATCCATTCTCATTCGGAGTTTCGATGTCAACTTCGACGATCTTGCTCAAGTCGACAATGACATCGCCTCCAATGGCCCAGCCGGCTGTTCCGTAGCCTCCAGCTTTAACAGATGGAGAAAGACCATGTTTGACGCAGAATAAGACTATTCTGAAAATTGTTGAAGTAAGAAAATCAGACCTTCGGTGGCCTTCAACGACTCACTTGCTGATGTCCGAGGCATCAAGGGGCACGGCGACTGCTTTCGACAAAGACTTCACGTTCCCGTTGAATATAGTTGAATAGTCTTCGAATCTAGAAAGCTATGAACAACAATGCGATTGCAAGTGAATGTTTGAACGCGTACCCTGGTTCTTCACGAACATAGACCTCGCCTCGAATCGACGCGCCAAGTTCCTCATAGAGTTCCTTAGGAAGTGAGGTAGACATGATGAGAGAGTAGCAGAATGTTAGGGAACAGAAAGATGAATCCTACACTTTTTACATGGACGTATTTAAGGAGAAGGTTTTGAAAACTCAGCTCGCGGTTCCACAAAAGGCTGGAACAGCTCCAATAAAATAAGCTTTGAACTCCGCGAAGGTGCCATGTCTCCCCTGACCGGGATGACCCGCCAACGATTAATCCTGGAAAGATTGAACCTGGATTGAACGTTACTCGTCTTTTCGTGCCATTCTTCTGGTTAGTCAGGGTGTGGCATCCGAGTCTTCTCTACTACTGCCAGCGAACAAGCTGCACGCAAGTATAGGGTCTCCGTTAGGGAGTCTTTTCATGTCCTTGGCGGAATGTTCCGCCAAGTACCCGTTCGACTCCAAGGGAAGAACCGAAGATATAGCTCCCAAATTCAAATTTGCCGCGCCGCTTCCTTGATTGCACTGCCGCATTCACAATTTTCTATGTATTTTATTCGAGTTCTCGCATTGTCTGGTGGTTTTGTTTCTTGTTTTTCCCGGTTTTATTAGGAAATGTAAGAGTCAATTGCGGGGTAATCTTTGATATCGATCCCGCTTGTGAACAGCGCAGAAGTCAAGGTTCCTTCTTCTGGAACGCCACAACCCGAGCCTTGTACCCGAGGACGTAAGCGTATTGTGTTCATGGGGTCGACAATCTTCTTTGGAGCCGGTGCTTTGCTTACTCGTGGGTGTTGGGGAACGAGGAAATAAAGTTCATGCCCCAATACCAATACGCGCCAAGGATCCTGCAATGAACTATGAATGGAGGGGCAAAGCGTAATGGTGGTGTAATATGCAGAAGCACTACAGGAATTACTAGGTTTGTCACGCGTGGTGCGCACTGCGGACTCCATGAATATCCACAGGTTCTGAACGACATGAAGGAAACATGGTCCACGCACGGCGATCAACTTTATACCAATTGTCAGGGTCTTGATGTGCATAATCAAGCAGATGCCGAAAGGCACGCCAGAACCTGTAGATCGACGACCGCCTGCCTGATTATCGATGAAGCTTGAAGAAGATAATCAGATCGATTCGTGAGGGACTGGATGATTATCGGCGAGGCGCAAAGTAGCTACTTGCCTGCGCCCCTCGGGCCGCAGTATGTAAATGAGCCCGCCGGTACACTATAGGCAAAATGACGGAACCCAATAAACTGAGAACGGGGGCGGCGCTTCTCGGACGGACCCTTCTCTGAGTTTGAGATAATCCAAGGAACTTCCCGTCCGTGCCGAAACTTCGTGGCCCTCGGGACGGCCTGATAGGCTCAAGTTTGGTGGCCCATGTCATGTGGCGGGTATAGAGGCTAACCATGTTAGGAAGGGAGCGCATCCGTGGATGGAATTCGCTTCTCTCGGGCATCGTGCATCAAGGGCTAGTCGAGAAGGAAAGAATAGGCAAGATGTGTATCATTGTGATGTTGCGGGAGAACTCTTTGTTCCACCCATGATATCATATGGAGTGTGCATTGCGCGGGGTAGCGGGCGACCTCTTCGTCATTTGTGTCATTGGGGAGAAAATCAACCCGCAGCGATAGGCTGTGCTCGAAATCTGTTGAATGGGAACAAGGTGGAAATGAGAGGCATTAATATCGTGAAAGGTTGGTCACTAGATATTGCGTTCGCGTTGACAATGCCATGGGTCAGCTTTGAGGGTTCTCGTGTGTATGATAAGGCCGAGGCGACGCTTCACAAGCGCAATGAGAAATGCCACCCGGTCGGGGGCCGGTAGAGCCTCGTGGTCGGGTTTCGAAAGTTGGGGTGATAATAATTTGTCGGTTACTTGTCAATATCAGCAGAGATACATTGACAGCCCCATATGTGGCGTGCACGGACTCGGAACCCCCTATGTGATGGTCTGTCAGTTAAATGTGACCAAAGAATTCGAGAGAAATACTCAGAACACGTCTTCACGTCTGCGGTAATGAAAAAGGAAACCGAGGGTACGCACCATTTTCAGTACTCTCCACACCAGGGCGCATGTTTGTGAGACTGCTGAGCCCCCGGCCCTGGGCACGCTGCTTCCATGTAGAACCCAAATGACACAGCATGCGATAAGTGAGAACGAAACGTTCTTCTTTCGTTTTCGGACTACAACGAAAAAAGGGCTTGATGTCGAATATCTCTGGAACTAGGGTAGAGCAAATTGAAATTCATACTCATCTGATGGCTGTGGCTGTGCCGTGCTAAGTGAAGATTCGAACAAAGCAATTCAAAGCGGACCGTCTTGGGAAATTTGAAACCTTGGGAAATTTTGTTTTGACTTTTGCATAAAGCCTGTTGTTTCAGAATTTTATCAAGTGCTCGTGTCGGATGTAGTGGAGAAAGACCACTCAAATCTGAGGCATCAGCAGCGTAGGATCAATCCCATGAAAGCCTTTCTTCAGCAACATTTCTGCATATGCTGCTCCTTCCACAGGCGCTTTGACACAAAAGCAAAATCACCAGTCTTTGAGAAAGGGAAAACGAAATTTCCCAAGGTTCTTGGATAGGGCCACCATTGAATTGCTTTACTCTAATCTTGACTTAACATGGCACAGCCACATCCATTAGATAAGAATGGGTTTGCTCTACTTTAGTACACTCTTCGTACTCGTTTTGGTCATTGCGATCGTTCCTTTCGAGCCATGTACCTTCATGCAACATCTCGGATAGAAATCGGCCTCAATCTCTGTAAGGCCATGTATACATCTCGGCATTCATCTTCTCTTCGTCAATAGAGGAATATATTCGGCACATGTCACGGAGTAAATGAATCTGGCAGGCTGCAGATTACACGCGAGCGGTGGGTAGGGCTCCCCCCCAGTCAGTTGGTATGATGTCAAGATAGCGGATGCCCGCGTGTCACGCTTTACGGAGTCGAAATATGTGTGGCGTAAAAAGTATGACGAGGTGAACATGTCAGTGACAAGACACACGACGCTTGGGCGACCGTTAATAGCACCAGGGCCCGCGGTGGGGTGAGATATGGGGCATTCTGGCGATGGGTAAAGCTCAGGCCAATACCCTTGAGACGTTCCAATGTAGGGATATCTGCCGCAATGATTTGGTTGGATAGATGTATCGACTGCGTCGCAGGGTCCCTAAAGCCTGCTCATTCAGGCGGGCCCTTCCCAGATGTCGGTGCTTCCTCTACTTGGATATTCTGTCGTTCAGATCGTCGGGTCGGTACTCATAATACCTGGGTAATATTGGTAAAATTTTAATCAGCGTGAAACCTAATGTTAGGGTCTTATATTTGCCTTGACGCATAGGCACAGATAAGTGCAGAGTCCTCAGCACACCCATCGGGAAGCCTGCAAGCATAAAAGTCAGTGCAAGGCTCAAGAACAGATACCGTGTTTATGCTACCGATTGCAATTGGCCTCGTTGTCAATTATGCCAATAATTCACCAGCCTATCATCCAAGGAAGATCGTTTCCTCTGCTTCAACATTTGGTAGCATGCAGAAGATCCAGGAGTAAATGCATCTTCAAGTCGCAAGCAGAAGTGGTGATGGTGGTTAGTAGCCAAGGAGGTTGTCACTTTTGCGTCGATCACACCTGGTCACACTCCTCTTCCCCGGCGACGAAACCTAAGTTCGAACTTTCACTTTCCCACTCATACTTCAACCCAACGACATGGCAAAACCACCCATGCCACTGGCGACGCGCCGTATACGCATGCTACTCAGCACCTTTCATGGTTGCTACCGGTTGTGCGTTGTCCCCATTCCTTCTCTAGTGGATCTGATGTTCTCTTACCCATCATGAGTATTTGTATTATACAGTTGTGCTGTACAAGCGCCTTGTGCTGGAGGAGCCACAGCGCAAATTCCCTCCAAGTGCTGAATTGAGTTCGGGTTCTAATTCTACGGGCCATGGTGAGGCTGCCCGGGCGTGAACGGATAAATTACTAGTGCGTGTGTGCTATATAACGCGGTCTCTGCGTCTCTCTGTACTCAACTCTCTCTTCTCTCCTCATAGGCTGTACTATCCCTAGCCCTGACCCCTCCCAAATGTGTGCCGGGCAGCACTTTTACTTATTTAGACGACAGAGCGAGCTCGGCGGGCGAGATGACGCGTGTGCCGGGTACCCCTGCGGGGTTGAAGGAGCGGTCGCAGTCTGTGTATGCCGCGCCTGCGCCGAAACCGGTGGTGAGGGCGATGGGCCATGTGCGTCCTGTATTATATCGTGTATGGTAAAGGAATGGGGGTGACGCTCGGCGGAAGAGAATGACGGAGGCGACGACGCCTACGCTGAAGCGTGGGTTTCATTGTCGGTGTAGACAGGGTACGGAGGAGAGGAAAGGCAAGTCCGGGAGTTGCCGCTTATCACATTATTCCTTACGCCAACCTTACACAGCGACTGACATTGATCAGGAACTGACTGCGACTGCGATCTTTACAAATTACAGCTCTTACTTTGCCTTTCGCTTCCAGGTTAACTACCACCACCACCAACACTATTACTAAGGCGTAAGAGCCAGCAGTTCATTGTACTTGCACACAGAGCACATGGCGTTCCAATCGCCCATGATCTCGGTGCCAAAGAAGACTACGGAGGAGGTGGACTGGACGACGCCTATACGGAACTTGATCGCTCAATCCTATGGAGAGAGCCCTGATAACTATGCTGCTGAATGTGCGCAGCTCCAACGGTGTCGGCAGGACGCCGTACGTGGTGCTGGGAGTGATATCACCGGTGTGTAGCTTTATAGTATTCAGTTGTATTGTACTATAATACTGACTAAAATCCAATCCAATGAAGCCAGGGACCTGCTTTACAAATACTTCGGCCAACTTGAACTCCTGGAATTGCGATTCCCAGAGATCAAAGCGACATTTCCATGGCACGACGCCTTTACACACACACTGACGACCCAAACCTCCATCGCCTTTGAGAAAGCCTCTGTTTTGTTCCAAATCGCCTCCACGCACTCCTCCATTGCTACGTCCCAGTCCCGCGCCGACCCCGAGGGTCTCAAGCGCGCGTTCCACTACTTCCGCTCATGTGCGGGCATGCTCACGTACATCAACGACAATTTCCTCCACGCGCCATCGACAGACCTGTCAAAGGAGGTAGTGAAGTTCCTCTCAGGACTGATACTGGCGCAGGCGACGGAAGTCTTCTACGAGAAGTGTGTGGAGGAGAAGAAGGGGAGCGCGCTGGTGGCCAGGGTTGCGGCGCAAGCGGGGACGATGTACACTACACTTGGGGAGGAGGTAAAGGAGTTTATGGGAAAGGGCATCTTTGACAGGAATTGGGTCACTTTGATTCAAGTAAGTTAAGCTTATTCTATCGAATTTCCACTATCTAATACACGTTCAGATCAAAAGCAAATACTTCTCCTCCCTCTCGCAGTACCACCGTTCCCTGGCAGACGCTGCGGCGTCCAAACATGGAGATGTAATCGTGCGCCTCACCCTCGCCGAGATCCTCGCCAAAGAAGCCCATCGCCTTGCCACCTCCTTCCCCTCTATAACCGCCTCCCCCACTCTCCCCGCCGATACCAGGCCCTCTCTCCTTGGACTAACCGGGACTCACAGCGCCCTCTACTCAGAGTACCTCGCGACGTCCATCAAAGAGAACGACCTCATCTACCACGCCCTCCTCCCCTCCTCCGAGTCCCTCCCCAAGATCGACGGGCTCGCAGTGGCGACACCCATCCCCATCCACGAGGTCTATGGTACCCCCGAGGTGCAGAAGACGATTGGAAAGGAGCTCTTTGGGAGGCTTCTCCCGCTGAGCGTGCATGAGAGTGTGAATGTGTATTCGGAGGAGAAGGCGAAGCTTGTGAGGGGCGAGGCCGAGGGTGGGGAGGAGGCGGAGGCTCGTGTGAGGAGTTTGTTGGATAGTCTTGGGCTGCCTGCGAATTTGGCGAGGTATAGGTCTGTTGCGGAGGGACAGGGGCTGGGAGGAGGGGAGGAGGCGCCGCAGGAGGTCAGGAGGGCGCAAGAGGATGTACAGAGGCTTGAGAGGGAAGGTGGGGTTGAGGCGAAGCTTCCGGAGCTGGGGAAGCTTAGGGAGCGCGTGGGTGGGGATCTGGATTCTGTGAGCCGTGATTTGGAGATCGAGAGCAGGGAATGTGAGGAGGGGAGGGTGAAGTGGGAACACAAGTGGACTCAGGAACCGAGTGCCGGACTCTCGAAGCCCTTGAGGACGGAGCTCAAGTCACACCTCGGTGCGCTTGAGGCAGCGGGAAAGTCTGATGTTCAGGTCGCTGCGTTGTGGGGTGAGGTGCGGGGAGACATCGGTGCGCTCAAGAGTGAGCAGGTAGAAGCATCGTTTTCGTCTGCTGGTCAAGTACGGGAAGGGGGTGAGCATCTTCTGGATCTGGATGTGGGGACGCATGAGGATGAGGAGAAGAAGCGCGCTAAGATTGGTGGGTTCGTTGCTGAGATCGAGGAGAGGCTCTCCAGGTTAAGCAAGATTGCATGCGAGCGTAACGAGATCCTCAAGGAGCTCAAGGAGAAAGCGCGTCTCCTTGCGTATACAGTACCCGAGCATCAGGCTGACCTGAATGTAGATCCAAACCGACGACATCTCCCATCTCCTTCTCCTCAACCGGTGCAACAGTGGCGTCGAGCCTGCACTCATCGCTGCCGAGCTCGAAAAGTTCCGGCCCTTCCAACATCGCCTCGCACTCACCCTCGCCTCCACCGACGCCACCCTCTCCGACATCCGCGCCCTTTACGCCTCCCTCCGCTCCCAATCCTTCTCTTCTCCTTCCCCCAAGCGTCTCGACGAGCGCGAGCGCCGCAAGAGGGACCTAGTGAGAAGGTTTGAGGGAGCAAAAGAGGGCTACGTGCAGGTGAGGGACGGGCTGGAGCGTGGATTAGCGTTCTATAAGGAATTGGGGAGCCTCGTGGATAAACTGAAGGGGGATACACGGGTGTTCATGGCACGCAGGAGGGAGGAGAGGGAGGACATCGTGAGGGTGCTCGAGAGGGACAAGGAGAAGGAGGCCGTGAGGCCGCCCTTGGCGAAGACGCCGCCTGGGCATGGGCTCGAACAGTCGTTTGGGGGGATGAGCTTGAACGCAGGGAGCCAGCAGCAGGCACCGCAGCAGCCATACAGGGCGACTCCGCCGCCGCCCCAGCAGCATGGCGGGGCACCGTACTCTTCCCCTCCGCCCCCAGCACAATCCCCCTCTCAATACGCGCCCAGCACCACGGCCCTCCCTCCCCCGCCGCCGCAGCCTCCGTACCAGCCTCCACCGCCAGCTCCGGCACAAACCCAGGATCAGAAACACCCCCAGGATCGCCTCCGATGGCCCAGCCGGCTGTTCCGTAGCCTCCAGCTTTAATAGATGGAGAAAGTCCATGTTTGACGCAGAATCATACTATTCTGAAAATCGTACAAGTAAGAAAATCAGACCTTTGGTGGCCCTTCAAACGACTCACTTGCTGATATCCGAGGCATAAAGGGGCACGGCGACTGCTTTCGACAAAGATTTCACGTTCCCCCCGAAGATAGTTGAATAGTCTTCGAATCTAGAAAGCTATGAACGACGCAATTACAAGTGAATGTTTGAACGCGTACCCTGGTTCTTCACGAGCATAGACTTCGCCTCGAATTGACGCGCCAAGTCCCTCATAGAGTTCCTTAGGAAGTAAGGTAGACATGAAGAGAGAGTAGTAGGATGTTAGGGAACAGAAAGATGAATCCTACACCTTGTACATCGATGTATTCAAGGAGGTGTTTTAAAAACTCAGTTCACGGTTCCACAAATGGGATTATTCTATTGAGAAACCCCGGTTCTCGTCAATAATCCCCCATGTATGGTGTAACCCTACTGTGATTAAAAGAGTTTGGAGGGTTTCTGTTCGGCGGCCCGGCCGGTATTTCGGAATACATCTAAGGCAATTTCAGTGATTAGATCAATGCATGCTCCCTTTTTCCCGCCCAAGTCCCGCCGCGTCACCGACACTGCTCTGCGCCATTGCCCAGCAAGATAGGAAGGTCAGATTAAACTCTGGTTATGTTGTCATATAGTCTCCCTTGGTGTTAGTGACATTTATGGGCTGTTTTGTTGCTAGGGAACACTGGCTTTGATGCCTAATCTTGCTGCCCCATCTTTCTTGATTTCTGAGCGATACTGGATTTAATTTGCCTCTCTTTTTTAGTATCACTTATACCTGTATAAATACCAGAATATATACAGTAAAGTCCACCCAAAAATGGGCGGTATCATCACCAGAAACCCTCCAAAAACAACTGAGTCGACCAAATATGGCTCCCAACACCATACCAAATCAAGCGAGCTTGCGCCATCATACCCGTTTTGGGAGCCCCTAATGACCGAGGCCGGACTCCATCACCGGACGATAACCAGGTTTCTCAAGAATGACTGTTACAGGAAACCGGGTTATCCTTGAGAATGGGGTTTCTCAATAGAATAATCCCCACAAATGGCTCCAATCCAAAAATAAGCTTTAAACTCCGCGAACCGGTATCATGAAGTCTTCCCTGACCGGGATGACCGTCGACGATTAAATCTGGGAACTTAAACGTCAGATTGAACCTAGATCGAACGTTTGCTCGTCTTTTCGTTCCATTCTTCTGACCAGTCAGGGTGTGGCATCCAAGTCTTTTCTACTACTGCCAGCGAGCAAGCTACACGCAAGTATAGGGTCTCCGTTAGGGAGTCTTTTCATGTCCTTGGCACTGGATCGTTCCGCCAAGTACCCATTTGACGGTATTACTCTAAGGGAAGTGCGCGAAGATATAGCTTCTTAAGCCCAAATATGCCGCGCCGCTTCCTTGATTGTACTGCCGCATTCACAGTTTTCTATGTATTTTATATCGACATCTCGCATTGTCTGGTAGGCTTGTTGTTTGTTCCTCCCATTGATTAGGAATTGTAAGAATAAATTGCAGGATAATCGTTGATATCGACCCCGCTTGCGAACGGCGCAGAAGTCGAGGTTCCCTTCTTCTGGAACGCCACAACCCGAACCTTGTACCCAAGGACATGAGCGTATTGTGTTCATTGTGTCGATAATCTTCTTTAGAGGCGGTGCTTTGCTTGCTCGTGAGTGTTGAGGAACAAGAAAATAAAGTTCATGCCCCAATACCAATACGTGCCAAGGATCTTGCAATGAACTATGAAAGGAGGGGTAGAGCGTAATGGTGGTGTAACATGTATCGGAAGCACTACACGAATTACCAGGTGTGGGCGTGCTGCGGATTCCATGAATATCCACAGGTTCCGAATGACATGAAGTCCACGCACGGCGATCAACTTTGTGCCGATTGTCAGGGTCTTGATGTGCATAATCAAGCAGATGCCAGAGCCTGTAGATCGACGACCGCCTGCCTGATTATCGATGAAGCTTGAAGAGAATCAGATCGATTCGTGAGGGACTGGATGATTATCGGCGAAGCGCAAAGTAGCTATTTGCCTGCGCCCCTCGGGCCGCAGTATGTAAATGAGCCCGCCGGTACACTATGCGCAAATGATGGAACCCAATAACTGAGAACGGGGGCGGCGCTTCTCGGACGGACCCTTCTCTGAGTTTGAGATAATCCAAGGAACTTCCCGTCCGCGCCAAAACTTCGTGGCCCTCGGGACGGCCTGATAGACTCAGGTTTGGTACCCGATGACATGTGGCGGGTATAGAGGCTAACCATGTTAGGAAGGGAGCGCATCCGTGTGTGGGATTCGCTTCTCTCGGGCATCGTGCATCAAGGGCTAGTCAAGAAGGAAGGAATAAACAAGATGTGTATCATTCTGATGTTGCGGGAGAACTCTTTGTTCCACCCATGATATCATGTGGAGAGTGCATTGCGCGGGGTAGCGGGCGACCTCTTCGTCATTTGTGTCATCCGGGGAGAAAATTAACCCGCAGCGAAAGGCTGTGCTTCGAAATCTGTTGAATGGGAACAAGGTGGAAATGAGAGGCATTAATTTCGTGAAAGGTTGATCACCAGATATTGCGTTCGCGTTGACAATGCCATGGGTCAGCTTTGAGGGTTCTCGTGTGTATGATGAGGCCGAGGCGACGCTTCACAGGCGCAATGAAAAATGCCACCCAGTCAGAAGCTGGTAGTGCCTCGTGGTCGGGTTTCAAAAGTTGTGGTGATAATAATTTGTCGGTTACTTGTCAATATCAGCAGAGATACATTGACAGCCCCATATGTGGCGTGCACAGACTCGGAACCCCCTATGTAATGGTCTGTCAGTTGACTGTGACCAAAGAAGTCGAGAGAATACTCAGAACACGTCTTCACGTCTGCGGTAATGAAAAAGGAAACCGGGGGTACGCACCATTTTCAGTACTCTCCACACCAGGACGCATGTTTGTGAGACTGCTGAGCCCCGGGCCCTGGGCACGCTGCTTCCATGCAGAACCCAAATGACACAGCATGCGATAAATGAGAACGAAACGTTCTTCTTTTGTTTTCGTTTTCGGACTACTACAAAAAAAGGGCTTGATGTCGAATATCTCTGGAACTAGGGTAGAGCAAATTGAATTTCATACTCATCTGATGGCCGTGGCTGTGCCGTGCTAAGTGAAGATTCGAACAAGCAATTCAAAGCGGACCGTCTTGGAAAATCCGAAACCTTGGGAAATTTTGTTTTTACTTTTGCAAGGAGCCTGTTGTTTCAGAATTTTATTCAAGTGCTCGTGTCGGATGTAGTGAGAAAAAGACCACTCAAATCTGAGGCATCAGCAGCGTGGGATCAATCCCATAAAAGCCTTTGTTCAGCAACATTTCTGCGTACACTGTTCCCTCCATAGGCACTTTGACACAAAGCAAAGGCATCAGTTTTTGGAGAAAGGAAAAACGAAATTTCCCAAGGTTCTTGTATAAGACCGCATTGAATTGCTTTACTCTCATCTTGACTTAACGTGGCACAGCCACATCCATTAGATGAGAATGGGTTTGCTCTACTTTAGTACATGGCTTCGTACTCGTTTTGGTTATTGCGATTGTTTCTCTCAAGCCATGCACCTTCATGCAACATCTCGGATAGAAATCGGCCGTAAGCTCTGTAAGACCATGTATACATCTCGGCATTCATCTTCTCTTGGCCAATAGAGGAAAATATTCAGCGCATATCACGCAGTAAATCAATCTGGCAGGCTGCAGATTATACGTGAGTGGTAGGTATGGCTCCCCCCTCTCCCCCCTTCAGTTAGGATGATGTCAAGAGAGAGGATGCCTGCGTGTCACGCTTTGCGGAGTCGAAATATGTGTGGCGTAAAAAGTATGACGAGGTGAACATGTCAGTGACAAGACACATGACGCTTAAGCGCCCGTTAACAGCACCAGGGTCAGCGGTGGGGTGAGATCTGGGGCATTCTGGCGACGGATAAAGCTCAGGCCAATACCCTTGGGACGTTCCAATTAGTAGAGATATTTGTTGCAATGATTTGGTTGGATAGACGTATCGACTGCGTCGCGGGGACCCTAAAGGCTGTTCATTGAGGCGGGCCCTTCACAGGCATCGTTGCTTCCTGGACTTTGATATTCTGTCATTCAGATCGTCGGGTCGGTACTCGTAATACCTGGGTAATATTGGCAAAATTTTAATCAGCGTGAATTTTAATGTTAGGGTCTTATGATTACCTTGACGCATTGGCACAGATAAATGCAGAGTCCTCAGCACACCCACCGGGAAGCCTACAAGCATAAAAGTCAGTGTAAGGCTCAAGAACAGATACCGTTTTTATGCTACCGATATTGCAATTGGCCTCGTTGTCAATTATGCTAATAATTCACCAGTCTATCATCCAAGGAAGATCACTTCCGCTGCTTCAGCATTTGGTAACATGTAGAAGATCCAGTAGTAGATGTATCTTCAAGTCGTGAGCAGAGGTGGTGATGGTGGTCAGTGGCCAAGGAGGGTTGTCACTTTCGCGTCGATCACACCCGGTCACACTCCTCTTCCCCGGCGACGAAGCCTCATTCGAACTTTCACTTTTCCACTCACATTTCGTTAACTCAACGACATGGCAAAACCGCCCATGCCACTGGCGACGCGCCGTATACGCATGCTGCTCATCTCTGCACCTTTCATGGTTGCTACTGGTTGTACGTTGTCCCCATTCCTTCTCTATGAATCTGATGATGTTCCCTTACCCGTCATGGATATTTGAATTACACAGTTGTGTTGTACAAGCGCCTTGTGCTGGAGGAGCCACAGCGCAAATTCCCTCCAAGTGCTGAATTGAGTTCGGGTTCTAATTCTACGGGCCATGGCGAGGCTACCCGGGCGTGAACGGATAAATTACTAGTGTGTGTGTGCTATATAACGCGGTCTCTCTGCGTCTCTCTCTGTACTCAACTCTCTCTTCTCTATTCATAGGCTGTACTATCCCTAGCCTCGACCCCTCCCAAATGTATGTCGGGCAGGACTTTTACTTATTTCGACGACGGAGCGAGCTCGGCGGGCGAGATGATGCGTGTGCCGGGTATGCGTGCGGGGTTGAAGGAGCGGTCGCAGTCTGCGTATGCCGCGCCTGCACCGAAACCGGTGGTGAGCGCGATGGGCCATGTGCGTCCTGTATTATATTGATATTGAAGTGGGAGTACGGAAAAGAAATGGGGTGACGCACGGCGGAAGAGAATAACGGAGGCGACGACGCCGACGCTGAAGCCTACTCCACTGTAATTTTATGAAATTTTAGGTCAATAGAGGGCTATGAGGAGAGCAACAACGCACCCCTTGACGAGAAAGTCTGCGACTGCATCGATAGAAATTCATCGTAAGCTGAGAAAAAGAAAGTCTGGTTCAAGACATACGGCAACGGTCATACTATAAACACTTGCTATGAGCAACATAACGTGTAAGGCAACAAAATACACACCTTCTGGCCGAGCACATCCTCGCTGGACGCGGGTTTCGTTGTCGGTGTAGACATGGTACGGAGGAGAGGAAAGGCAAGTCCGGGAGTTGCCGCTTATCATATTATTCCTTACACCAACCTTACACAGCGACTGACATTGATCAGGAACTGACTGCGACTGCGATCTTTACAAATTACAGCTCTTACTGCGCCTTTCGCTTCCAGGTTAACTACCACTACCACCAACACTAGTACCAACGCCTAAGAACCTGCAGTTCACTGTAATTGCACACAGAGCACGATGGCGTTCCAATCGCCTATGATCTCGGTGCCAAAGAAGACTACGGAGGAGGTGGACTGGACGACGCCTATACGGAACTTGATCGCTCAATCCTATGGAGAGAGCCCTGATAACTATGCTGCTGAATGTGCGCAGCTCCAACGGTGTCGGCAGGACGCCGTACGTGGTGCTGGGAGTGATATCACCGGTGTGTAGCTTTATAGTATTCAGTTGTATTGTACTATAATACTGACTAAAATCCAATCCAATGAAGCCAGGGACCTGCTTTACAAATACTTCGGCCAACTTGAACTCCTGGAATTGCGATTCCCAGAGATCAAAGTGACATTTCCGTGGCACGACGCCTTCACACACAAACTGACGACCCAAACCTCCATTGCCTTTGAGAAAGCCTCTATTTTGTTCCAGATCGCCTCCACACACTCCTCCATTGCTACTTCCCAGTCCCGCGCCGACCCCGAGGGTTTTAAGCGCGCGTTCTACTACTTGCGCTCGTGTGCGGGCATGCTCACGTACATCAACGACAATTTCCTCCACGCGCCGTCGACTGACCTGTCAAAGGAGGTAGTGAAGTTCCTCTCAGGACTGATACTGGCGCAGGCGACGGAGGTTTTCTACGAGAAGTCTGTGGAGGAGAAGAAGGGGAGCGCGCTGGTGGCCAAGGTTGCGGCGCAAGCGGGGACGATGTATACTACACTTGGGGAGGAGGTAAAGGAGTTTATGGGAAAGGGCATTTTTGACAGGAATTGGGTTACTTTGATTCAAGTAAGTCAAGCCTATCTATAGAATTTCCACTATCTAATACACGTTCAGATCAAAAGCAAATACTTCTCCTCCCTCTCGCAGTACCACCGTTCCCTTGCGGACTCTGCGGCGTCCAAACACGGAGATGTAATCGTGCGCCTCACACTCGCCGAGACCCTCGCCAAAGAAGCACACCGCCTCGCTACCTCCTTCTCCCCTTCCCTAACCGCCTCCCCCACTCTCCCCGCCGACACCGGGCCCTCTCTCCTCGGATTAACCAAAACCCACAGCGCCCTCTGCTCGGAGCACCTCGCAACGTCCATCAAAGAGAACGACCTCATCTACCACGCCCTCCTCCCCTCCTCCGAGTCTCTCCCCAAGATCGACGGGCTCGCAGTGGCGACGCCCATTCCCATCCACGAGGTCTATGGTACCCCCGAGGTGCAGAAGACGATTGGAAAGGAGCTCTTTGGGAGGATTCTCCCGCTGAGCGTGCACGAGAGCGCGAGCGTGTATTCGGAGGAGAAGGCGAAGCTTGTGAGGGGCGAGGCCGAGGGTGGGGAGGAGGCGGAGGCCCGTGTGAGAAGTTTGTTGGATAGTCTTGGGCTGCCTGCGAATTTGGCGAGGTATAGGGCTGTTGCGGAGGGACAGGGGCTGGGAGGAGGGGAGGAGGCGCCGCAGGAGGTCAGGAGGGCGCAAGAGGATGTACAGAGGCTTGAGAGGGAAGGTGGGGTTGAGGCGAAGCTTCCGGAGCTGGGGAAGCTTAGGGAGCGCGTGGGTGGGGATCTGGATTCTGTGAGCCGTGATTTGGAGATCGAGAGCAGGGAGTGTGAGGAAGGCAGGGTGAAGTGGGAACACAAGTGGACTCAGGAACCGAGTGCCGGGCTCTCGAAGCCCTTGAGGACGGAGCTCAAGTCACACCTCGGTGCGCTTGAGGCAGCGGGAAAGTCCGATGCTCAGGTCGGTGCGCTGTGGGGTGAGGTGCGGGGAGACATTGGTGCGCTTAAGAGTGGGCAGGTAGAAGCGTTGTTTTCGTCTGCTGGCCAAGCGCGGGATGGGGGCGAGCATCTTCTGGATCTGGATGTAGGGACGCAGGAGGACGAGGAGAAGGAGCGGGCTAAGATTGGTGGGTTCGTTGCTGAGATCGAGGAGAGGCTCTCCAGGTTAAGCAAGATTGCACGCGAGCGTAACGAGATCCTCAAGGAGCTCAAGGAGAAAGTGCGTCTCCTTGCATATACAGTACTTGAGCATCAGGCTGACCTGCATGTAGATCCAAACCGACGACGTCTCTCATCTCCTTCTCCTCAACCGGCGCAACAGCGGTGTCGAGCCCGCACTCTTCGCTGCCGAGCTCGAAAAGTTCCGGCCTTTCCAACATCGCCTCGCACTCACCCTCGCCTCCACCGACGCCACCCTCTCCGACATCCGCGCTCTTTACACCTCCCTCCGCTCCCAATCCTCCTCTTCCCCCCTCTCCAAGCGTCTCGACGAGCGCGAGCGCCGCAAGAGGGACCTAGTGAGAAGGTTTGAGGGAGCAAAAGAGGGCTACGTGCAGGTGAGGGACGGGCTGGAGCGTGGATTAGCCTTCTATAAGGAATTGGGGAGCCTCGTGGATAAACTGAAAGCAGATACACGGGTGTTCATGGCGCGGAGGAGGGAAGAGCGAGAGGGCATCGTGAGGGTACTCGAGAGGGACAGGGAGAAAGAGTCCGTGAGGCCGCCCTTGGCGAAGAAGCCGCCTGGGCATGGGCTCGAACAGTCATTCGGGGGGATGAGCTTGAACGCGGGGAGCCAAGGATGGCAGCAGCAGGCACTGCAGCAACAATACAGGGGGACTCCGCCGCCGCCCCAGCAGTATGGCGGGGCACCGTACTCTTCCCCTCCGCCCCCAGCACAATCCCCCTCTCAATACGCGCCCGGCACCACGGCCCTCCCTCCCCCGCCGCCTCAGCCTCAATACCACACTCCCCCGCCGCAGCCTCCGTACCAGCCTCCACCGCCAGCTCCGGCACAAACCCAGTATCAGCAACACCCCCAGCACCAGCGAACGTCATCTCAATCGACGTTCCTTCCGCCCCCTCCCCCGAGGCCCACACAATCGTCATACGGATCCACACCGCCCGCGGGCCTTGACCCGTACGCGAGCCTTGGGATGTTCGACGCGCCGCCGCCGCCCGCTAATGGCAATCCCCCTCAGCCTCAGTCGTATGCCCAACAGGGGTCGTACGGGCAGGCACATGTGCAACAACAGCCCTACGGGCAGACGCAGCCTCAACAGCAACAGCAGCAGTATGGGGCCCAACAACAACAGCCGCACCAGGCGTATGCATCCACATCTGCACCGTATTCGCCGCCTCCCCCGCCGTCTTCGCAGTATGGGTACCAGCAGCAGGGTGGGTTCGCGCCGCCGCCTCAGCCGCCGAGCCAGCAGCAGGGCGGGTACCAGCAGCCAGGACAAGGATATGGGCAACAGGGCCCGGGGTACGGGTCTTATGGGCGGTAAGAAAGTGTTCGATGGAAGTTTTCATCTGGTTTTGAAGGACTGTCGGAGAGGCTCGCTGTAACACCAGCGATGGAGTTATTATGTTATACTGAAAGAGTTATACCAACAACCAGTATACTCAATATTCAATCATAAAGTGGAAGTTTGCATCAAGCTTGCATTGAATAACTTCAAAAGTCTGCATTCCGGACACTCCGTCGCGTCGAGTGGCCCGGGATGGCAAATGTTTTAGAAGGGATGACGCGGGCACGATGATCCCGAACCGGACCGTGGCTCCGGACCGCGTCCGGACATCCTCATCCTTGGAAGTATAAATGTCCCAGAACATAGAAGATCGCCCCAATTTCTTCTTTCCACCTCATCTCAAACCATCATGTCTTTCGGAAAACACATCCTCCTCTCCACCGGCGCCAAACTTCCCCAGATCGGTCTCGGAACATGGCTCTCCAAGCCCAGGGAGGTCGAACTCGCTGTGCGTACTTCTTTCTTTCTTCGCGTTTCGGGGAGATGGCACCGTGATCTGAGGCTAATCGGATCGCGCACATAGGTTGAGTACGCTGTGAGGAACGGATACCGCCACCTCGATCTCGCGATGATCTACGAGAACCAGGACGAGGTCGGCGCGGCGCTGAAGAAGGTCGTGCCCTCCGTCGTGAAGCGCGAGGAACTCTTCATGACCTCCAAGGTCTGGAACTCGTCCCACCAGCCCAGCGAGGTGGAGAAGGAGCTCGATGTCACCCTCAGCCAGCTCGGCACAGACTACCTCGACCTGTACCGTACGTTTTCAAAGTAGTTTGCAGTCGTGTGCTTGATCTCATTGTGGGGACTTTGGATGTACAGTCATTCACTGGCCGATCGCGTTCCCCCCTGGCAATGGTCTTAACCCCCCTCACGCGACCAAAGTGGGCGAGACTGCCATCGACACCCAGACCACTTTGACCGAAACATGGAAGGCCCTGATCGCCCTCCCAAAATCCAAGGTATTACATCTGAGCCGAGCCCGTCATGAATGTATGCGCTGACGCGTCTCCTATATAGGTCCGCGCCATTGGTGTTTCCAACTTCACTGTTAGGCAGCTCGAAGGCATCATCGCCGCCACCGGCGTTGTCCCCGTTCGTCTATTTGATCAATGATTAGATCCCGGCGTCTAACAAAAATGCATCCTCGCAGGCCGTCAACCAGATCGAGGCGCACCCCCTTCTCCCCCAGGACGAGCTCGTCGCGTTCTGCAAGTCCAAGAACATCCACATCACCGCCTACAGCCCCCTCGGCAACAACTGTACGCCTCTTTTCCTACTTGCCAATACGCCAACTGACGCGTTTCGTAGTGATCGGCAAGCCCAAGCTGACTGAGAACGCGGTCGTGGAAGAGGTCGCCAAGAAGCTCGGCGCGACAACGGCGCAGGTCCTCGTCGCGTGGGGTGCCCACCGCGGATACTCCGTTATCCCCAAGAGCGTCCAGGAGGAGCGCATCGTGTCCAACTTCAAGCAGGTTGAGCTCAGCCAGGAGGACTACGAGAAGATCAGCGCCATCGGACACGGTAACTACACCAGGTACGCTTTCCTCTTCACTGGGTCATTTGAATTGGTGTTAATGGGAATATGTGTAGGTTTAACATCCCCTTCACCTACAATCCTAAGTGGGACGTGAACATCTTCGATGAGCCCGTTGAGAAGCAGGCTGCGTTCAAGGCGGACGACAGAATTTGAAGGGTTCGTAGTTTGCAGTTCATGGACAGATAGTAGTTAAAAGAAGCAAAAAAACAGCCCCTGTAATTGTTATTCATCATTATATGAAGTGATGCCTGGTCATAGAATCTTTTTTCTTGTGTGTCGTCTGAGAACTTCCAAGCTGAGGACACAAAGTATTAGCGAAATTCTCGATGTAATGTACACCGTGACGGATACTGACGATAATAGTGAGTATAAAATAGCATCGGACAGTGAAGAGCCGAAAGTTCATGAAATATTCATGTTACTAGAGCTGCAAGGCCATTTGGTTTCAGCAATAAAGCTTGTGAAAGGCTCGAAGGAGACGTTCATGTGGCGCGTGCCTCTAAAATGAGGGGACAAATATTTGTGATGGTCCGTGCGCAGGTCCGCCTACTATATAAACGATGGCCCGACATTAGAACACCTCATACTTACCTTGATGGCACAAGCCCCTTCAACTACCTGGGTTTGTGGGCCGTGGAGACTCTCCATAGCACGGCGACCCTGTCCATACAGGGAGTGTCTGCGGCTTGTATGGGCTTCGGCTCATGCACCGTCTCAATATTTTCCTGTCCCTCTCCGGCCACTCTGGCTGGGTGGGCGCTTTTTTTTTCGTTTTTGCACGGCGCTAACCCTAACCTTATGGTACACGTCAATTACAGAAATGATCATATTTCCTGTTTTGGTAATGCTTCTCAATAATAATAAATTGGGTGCGAGTCGTGAAAATGGTCATAAATTCATTCAGAGTCGTCTTCTGCATCGTCGCCGAAGAACGCATCTTCTGGCTCCTCCTCCTCGACTTCCTTGGAAGTTGTACCTCCACTTTTCTTCTTAGAACCCCACTCTGCTGTTGACCGACGCGCCGGCTTCGGTTCCCTTGAATCCAAGTGAAGTTCCGGCTCCAGTGATATCTCCCCAGCTTCCATGCGCCCTCTGATCCAACTGCGAACCTCTTCAGAATTCGGGTTCACTTTTGGTACTGGTGTTTCCGAAGACGCAGGATCTTCTCGGATGTCTGGTGGGAATAGTGAGATATATTTCTTCGTTTTGGGATAGTGCTGCAATGCAATGGGTCAGAAAACATCAGGAGATGGCCAGTGCTGAGTGACTTGCGAGGATATAGTTGAGATCGACGCGAAGTTCGGCTATGGCGGTCGTGAGTTGTGGTTTTGAAGACGCATCTGCTGATTCGAGGCGTTTCTTCGTTTGGTTCAGCTTTCGTACGACCTTTTGGCGTTCTACTGCCAATATGAGCGACCAGTAATCTGAACGACGAAGTGAACACGCACCGAAGAATTTCACTTTGTGGTATCGCACTGCGATGTCACGTTCCTTTTTCGAGGCCTGTGCCTCTTCCAGATCTGCCTCCAGCGCCTTGATCCTCCGTTCAGTCTCCACCCGGACGTTCGCAGCAAGTTTCTCCTACCAAGTAAATATCAGGACAGCTGTATATGCCCAGAACAAAGGCCACGTACCTTCGCCAGCAACCGTTTTGCCTGCCTCAACGCAGACTTCACTTTCTGCACACCAGGAACACCAACAGGCTCTTTCGGTGTGTGATTCCGTCTCGGTTGGCGCTTCACAGACCCCTCTGCATTCGAAGTCGATGGCTCGCCCTGCTGCAGGGCTTTAACAGTCCTCCTCGGTCCCATGGTATAAAGTCGAAGAATTCAAAGACTTTCGAAAAGGAGAGTCGATCCGAGTCGCCGTCGGCAACCAAAAACGCTATGTTTGGTTCCGCCTCCCGCCTCAAACAGACTAGCCGCCAAGAAAGTTTCCGACTCGATCAAAACTCGACTGTGACTCTGTTCGACATATCTACGTGCCGCCCCATGCTATAAGCCTCATCGCGCTATTAGGAGGATCGTGGAATATGCGTAATTTGACTCTGTGTGCTACGAGCGCGACCCATCTGAGGAATGCCAATGTTACGGCCTCGGCGATTGATTTGGACGACAGAGTGATCTATGCTGCGTCGGAGAGATTGGATGAGGATGGGAATGTGGAGGTTGAGGTGTGGAATGTGGGCAATGATGAGGTAGGCGTGGTTTCTGTGTGGTTAGGAATAGTCGAGTACTGAACATTTGCAAAATGTAGACCCCAGCGACGGTGTTTACGATGTTCAACGCTGTCGCATCGTCCTCACATGCTCCCGGGACTTCTCAGATCGTTTCGCTCCGCGTAGTCCCCGAAGTACGAAGCCTATCTGCGATTATGCGCAATGGAGATATTACAATGATCTCTTTGGATGAGGGGACGGTACGTATCTATTGAAGTTATAAAGTCTAATTAAATAATCCATGTTCGTCCGAAAAGGTTGAGGTTGAAGGAACAGTTGAACCATCAATATCTGCGTCTGCATGGAGCCCAGACGACTCGCTCCTGGTTATCGTTACCGGTGCGTACGCGTCAACTTTTATAGGCGGAGGAACTTGTAATAATTTTAATCTAGGCGAGGACAAGTTGATCCTAATGACCTCGACTTTCGACGTCCTTTCGGAGGCACCCATACACGCAACCGACTTCGGTGATGGTAAGTCTATCCATTCGATCCTGATTCCAACCAAACCTCAATCGACTCTACAGACACCCCAATAAACGTCGGCTGGGGCTCCAAACAAACCCAATTCCACGGCTCCCTAGGCAAATCCGCCGCCCAAGCCCCCGCCCAATCCAACATCGGCTCTAGCCCGGACGACGACTCCGCCCCACGCATAAGCTGGCGGGGCGACGGCGCCTTCTTCGTCGTCTCCACCCTCTCTCCCATACCTCTCTCCTCCTCCTCCACAACGCATCTGCGCCGGCGCACACTACGTGTCTACGACCGCGAGGGCGCGCTGCAGTCCACCTCGGAGGCCGTCGCGGGGCTCGAGCACACACTCGTGTGGCGCCCGTCGGGGAACCTTATTGCCGGGACACAGAGGTTTGGGTTTGAGGGCGGCGGCGCGGGCAAGGAGGGACGGCATGACGTGGTTTTCTTTGAGAGGAATGGACTTAGGCATGGGGAGTTTGCGATTCGGGCGGCGGATTTGGCGGGGGGTAAGGGTGGGGTTGGGAAGTGGGGGTATAGAGTGCGAGAACTGACCTGGAGCTCGGATTCGAATGTTTTGGCGATCTGGGTAGAGAGGGATGAGGGGGATGTTGGTATGTGTTCCTTGTGATCTGATTCTGCGACACTTTGGCTTACTTTGAGTGTTTGGGAAGTTCAATTCTGGACTACGGGCAACTATTACTGGTATGTTTTCAGATCTGAATGCTCTACTGGAAGCCTAGCGTTTATCGTAGGTATTTGAAGCAAGAGATCGAGGCACCCGCTGTCGATGGACAGCCTGGACGATTCACATCTGTTGCATGGCACCCAGAACAGGCCTTACATATTCTCTTGACCACAAAAAGTATGTGAATTCTCGACTTGAATGATCAAGCCCTGACTAACGTGACGCCTGCACAGCTGCTCTCCTTCAACGTACCTATGCATGGGAGGCTTTCGTGTCACCCTCTGAGCCTCCAGTAGACTCAGGCGCAGTCGCCGTACTCGACGGAAGTAGGTACTGTTTCTTCGGTGCAAGCTACATACTCTAACTGCTTCCAACCACAGCCAAAATCCTCCTGACTCCATTCCGAATCCAGAACGTCCCGCCCCCCATGTCTTCTGCCCAAATCACACTCTCCACCCAGCGCTCACCAATCTACGCGAGTTTCTCCTCGACATCAGACACCACTGCGGTCCTCTGGGAGAATGGGTACGCGGAACTATGGGCCTTGCATACGCGCTTGCAGGGTGGTCGCGGGAAGGCGATGGATCCGACGAACGTGTGGTCGGGGACGCTCGAGGGCGTACAAAGTGCCAGGCAGATACAGTTGGCTAGCTCGGATGCCACGGGCTCCTCTTCGACCATTCGGGTTCTTTGGACGGATAAGGGTACCGATTATGTGACCAGCCTCGAACTTCAAGGATTTGTTTCCAAGGAGGCCGTGACGACCAGCGCGCTGCCATCTGTAAACTCAAGGTTGCTGGCCGCCGGTAGTCGGACAACGTCACAAGGTCCATCAGGAGAGATCCATCGATGTGAGTCTTCACGCCTTTGCAAGATGTCACTCTGAGTTGCTAACATTGCATACAGACGACACGGAGCAGCAATCATTCCTCCCAGTGGCAAAGTTCAACGAATTCTGTCTAAAATCGCAGGGCCTCCTTGTACCCTCTGCACAAAGCGACGAATCACAGATCGTGTACATCGGCTTAGGGAGCTCAGGGAAGCTGCATCTCGTGGCAGGAGAGGCCCACCACGTCCTAGCTGCAAACGTCACCTCCTTCACCATAGCATCCGGATTCGTCATCTTCACCACAACAGCACACGAAGCACGCTTCGTCCCCACCAGAAGCCTCAGCGCACTACTAGTGGAGTCCCAGGCCGTGAATGTCGAGGCCAAGCAGGAGAAGCCAGAATGGGAGACCCGGCGGGTTGAGAGGGGGTCGAGGATCGTCGTCGCTGTGCCCAGTGCTATGTCTCTCGTACTTCAGATGCCTCGGGGTAATCTGGAGACGATCAACCCGCGTCCGCTGGTCATGGAGGTGGTCAAGCAAGACATTGATGCGTGAGTGATACATTGTAGTCGCCCAGCTGATACATTTTCTAAACATATACTCTTAGTGGTGATTATCGCAAAGCGTTCTTTGCATGCCGAAAACACCGTATCGACCTCAATGTCCTCGTTGACCACAACGAAGCGAGGTTCCTGGAGCATATATCGTCGTTCGTGGAGCAGATCCACGAGGTTGACCACATCAACTTGTTCTTGACTGGTTTAGGGTGCGTTAGTGAGCTACACGGCGTGATGAATCACTGACCAAGAAACCTTTCTTTAGGCGAGGCTCGCAACCCCAGGAGAACATCGCCAAGCTTTGTGATTCTGTCAGACTTGAATTGGAACGGAAGGATCTGACGAAACATGTCAACTCAATACTGACGGCATACGTTGTAAAAACACCGCCCGATCACGAAGCTGGGCTGTCCCTTCTACTTCGTCTACGAAGTAAGTCGTTCATTCGCTATTGAGCTTTTCTGTTGGTAACAGCTCCACTGTAATAGAAAGTGATCCCGAGGTCGTCGAAGATGCCGTCAAATACATTATCTTCTTGGTCGATGCTGATCGTCTCTTTGACACCGCTCTCGGGATGTACGACTTTTCTCTCGTTCTGATGATCGCACAGCATGCTCAAAAGGTGCGTTGATGTTCTTTGAATGGAACATATGTTGATTGTGACTTATTCTAGGATCCGAGAGAATATCTTCCATTCCTTCGAGAATTGCGAGCGCTGGAAAAACACTATCAACATTTCAAGATTGACGACCATCTCAAGCGCCATGAGAGTGCCCTACGGAATATCAATCTCGCTGGTACGCGAAATTAACTCATCATTTGACCGAAAGTTGATCGTCTCGAAGGTTCAGATCACTTCGAGGAGGCGATGGCTTATGTTGAGCTGCATCAACTGTACGACGCGGCATTGAGAATATGGAAAGGCACCGATCAATACAACGTATGTTGCCTTCCTTCTATCACGTATACATGCTGTTGGAACTTTCTACCCTTGCAGACGGTCCTGGAACTATACGGAGATTGGCTGTTTGAACGTCGCGAGTTCCGACAGGCGGGGTCGAGTGAGTCTCTTCACCATTTCAACGATTATACTTGCTAACATACCCTATAGCTTTCATCGAGGCCCAGGCATTCTCCAAAGCCATGGTCGCCCACGAAAAGGCGCTCGAGTGGCAAGAACTCTTCTACCTAGCATCTCGAACTGGAATGTCAGAGGAAGACATCATTGCCACAGGTTATCGTCTCGCAGGTTTGCTCAACTTAGTTTTACTATAACGGTTTGGATACTGAACTTGTAATGCAGAGGATCTCACATCTAAAAAGCGTCATTCGGAGGCTGCCCAAGTACTGCTTGATTATGCGAAGGATATCCGAGAGGCCATCATCGCGTTTGTACAAGGGAACCACTTCTCGGAGGCTCGTCGTATCGTACGTTCCTGTCAGCAATGTGGCTATGGCGGCGTTTCTTGACACTGTTCCATAGATCGCACTACAATCCAAGCCAGAGCTCATCGAAGACGTCGTGCACCCCGCCGCGCTAGACAGCTGCGCCCAGATCGTTGAAGACACCAACGAGTGCAAGGAACAATTGCGCAAACAGCTCAACAGAGTCCGCGAGCTCCGTATTCGAAAGGTCGAGGAGCCAGGTGAGTTCCTTCCACTCATCCCTTGTTTCAACGACAGCTGACGCCATATTGTCTCAGATGCTTTCTACGGGACGGAAGACGTAGCCCTGCACAATATTGATGTGATGACCGACGTTTCCATGGCTCCAACCGCTTTCACTCGATACACAGTCGCCCCTACCGCAACATCGCGCTCATCTAAGTACGCTTTCTCCCCTTAGTTGAATGGTGTCATGTTGATAATGTTAAAATAGACGTACTTCACGGTCGAAGCGGAAAATGGAGCGGAAGGTGGGGTCGGGAAGGAAGGGAACCGTCGACGAGGAAGAGTATCTTTTGAAGTCACTGACAAAGCTTACTGCGCGCTTTGCCACAATACAAGGTATGGTCCGCAACTGGTATGGCTCGATCGATGCTCACGCCAAAATTCGCAGAGGAAGCCAGGAACCTCCTGCCCCATCTTCTGCAGTTCACGCCCGAGCACCGCGAAGAAGGGGTAGCGATGCAGCAGCATCTAGTTGACTTCGAGGAGGAGCTCAAGCGCACTCTTGAGGAAATATGGGCCAAATCAGCAGAGGAGGCGACCGTCGACAGCTGGGCGACGCGCATGGAGGAGGTGGAGAGGGAACGGCGGGTGAACCCTATAGACAAGGTGGCGAAACCTGAGTTGCCAAGCAGCAATAAAGGGTGGCGGATCAACTTGTATGACTTTGAATCATAAAATGTAACCAGTAACTTTTGGCTCTCAGCTTCCCTTTGAAACTTGTTCTGTACGGTCGAGGACGGTGGTGGTGGTGTATATTATACTGGCATGGTCCCAATTGTGGAACAACCAGTTTACTGGACGGCAACGCGAATTTCTGACTCGGGGATACCCGATATTTTGTTTTGCATACATACTCGGTTCATTGCTCATGTTATTATTCGCCTCATCAGCAGCAGCTTTAGGCCTACAAGTACAACGACGCCTCGAGCCGCTGTGCGGACAGACCGGTGCCTACGTCACCACTTGAAGACTCGAACATGATGGCGAGCGTTCAAATATCGTCTTGTCCATGACAATTTTGGCTCTGAGATTTGCGGCTTGGCCCGGGCGTGCCACACGGGCGATGGGCATGGGCGGTGTGTAGACGTGAAACGCGGTGTTCAGCGGGTTTGAGGTGACACAGCCTGAGGTGAATACAAGTGAATACACAAATGTCGGGATTGCCAAACGGCGATGGGCGCTTCGCGCGAATCGGCCCTTGGTCGACCCTCACCAGGCACCGGCACCACAGGTCCCAACAAAACCAGCTTGAAATGCTTTATTTCTGAACTTGCCACATATGCTTTAACAGAGGCTCGTGTACACACTTATTATATTTTGTATGCTCCTTGGACTCAACTTGGGATGCCCGGTGACTCAGGCTTAGCCCGAATCACATATATACACATGGACAGCAGGCCTTTTCGGATGTTTTGGGATGTCGCATCGCCTGTCGAGCCACTATCTCGAGCTACTATCTCTCCCAATTTCTTGGGGCTACTCGCTGCTTATAGTCAAGCAAAATTCGGCGGACGGGCTTGACTACGAACTATGGGTTGACATTTGCAGCATAAGGCTCGACATCTCTCAACAAGTATCCCCAACGGTGACAACAAGCATATGGGCGCCATCGGATTCTACTTCATGTTCCAATATCCGTCCAAAAGTGCTTGATGAACAAAGCTATAAAAATGGTGTCTATCTTTGCATGTTGAGCACGAATTAATGAATTCAGGAGCATGTGGCGTCTATCAGTTTTCTTCTTCTCTCCGAAGAGTTGCATAAGCCACTGGGCTACGATCTGTCGAGATTGCTTGAAGTCGTACACCCGTCAAAGAAGATCATACCTGTGATATGATGTTGGCCTACAACTTAGCCTGATCAACTTGGACATTGGACAACGACATACATATGTCGGGCCGACGTCGACTGTAATTTACGATGACTTGGACTGGGCCCCGCTGATTGTCATCTTAGCCACCTGTCCCTCTGCGTCCTCGATCTCAACTTCGATGTCCTGTGGCACCTCGACGTCTTCATCATCGCCGCCCTTCTCTTTCTCTGCGTCCTCCGCATCCAAATTCATCATTTTGACCAGCCAAGTCGCGCCCTCATCCCATTCTGCAAGCTCGGCTTCGCCCAGCGGTGTGTGTCCCGCTGTATTTTTGATATCGATCAAGTCGATGCCCGGCCCATCCGGGTACTCAACAAGCTTCTGAACCACAGCAAGATGCTTGTTGAGCGCCGCCCAGTGCAGCGGTGTTGATTTTGCGCTGTTTTGAGCAGCCAACAGCGCCGATGGAAGCAAAGGAAGTAGATATTCTAGCACATCTATAGAACGTCCATTAGAGATCAAGAATCCATGCTTGATCAAGCGACATAATCACGAAATGGGCGGAATTCTTTTTACCTAGATGGCCGTTTCCACACACCATGTGAAGAATGCAGTTTTCGTTCTCATCACGGATGGTAGCGAGAGGCTCAGATCCATGAGCCGTAACATAGTCTCGGATGTCGTCGAGGTTGCCGTACCTGCCTGCGAGCAAAACGTCGTCGTTGTCGTCGCTTGAAGGTGTCATCTCTTCGTCGACTAAAATGGACACTTCGTCGGACTCGGAAGAGACGAGGTTGGCTTCACGTGAGACGCATCAAAAAAAGATACGATCACGACGACGCCATGTGGACTCGGATGCCTCAAATGCCTTATTCCTTGACCATCATGCTCGTGGGTCTAGCTCCAAGCTGCCGGTACCTAGGGGAAACCTAAGGAATTGTGGATCGTACACTGGATCTTCGGTATTCGTCGTTGCCTAATTTTAAGTGTAATTTTAAGTGCTGTGAGGCAGTGTGAGGCTCTCTCGGATGTTGTTTTGCCCGCCGAGTCCAAGTTCCGCGCATGCCTGAAACATCCCCTCGGTATCACTTCACGACCTCATATGGGTGACGTTTGAAGAACCCCTGGCCAAATGTGGTTGCCGATCTTGCATCAAATGAACATTTGAATTTTGCACCCATGTGTATCAGGTGGTCGTTATATAGTGGTATTGCACCCCCTCAGCAACCTTTCCCCTTCTTGAACATATCAAGTGGTAAAGCTCCAGTATTTTTGATTCCACGTATAAGGTTTGGTGACATCCCTCTCGCCGGCTCGAGCTTGCTCTCCTCCCACAAGGTCGCCCCTCCTCTTACTTCGCCATGTCCCACCTTTCTCCTGCAAGCCTTTTGGTCTGGGCTGTGCTTTCGTGCCTGGTAAGCGTTGCCTCGAAATCCCAGCATCCCCCGAAGCTACAACGATGCTCCTCAAATAGCTGGGCATTTTCCTCATCTTTCATCTGTGGTCATTTGATAGATTCAAGTGCCTCAGGTAAGCCAGGATGTGGCCAACGAAATGACTGTGGCAAACTTTTTCTTGGTAGATGGAACAGCGGCCCTGCTTCTGGAGCATTCAAGCGGATTATGACGGTGCGTCCAACAGTCTTTTTCGCTAGTTAAATACTGATGACTCCATCACCACAGTACTCCTATCTATTGTCGGTACCATTGATAACAACGTTTGCCATCGGGTTCGCAGTCGTCAAGTACTATGAGGGTTTCGTCGCTCTTCCTCTCTACGGAAGTAAGAAAAACCTCATCCGCATGCATACCATCCTCACAATTCCCTCAGTTATTCCCAAGCCTTACCAACTGTGGGGGCCGATAGCCCAGCACGCCATTCTCCCACTGATGCTATGTCTCTCTGTCGGATGGAGCTTGGAAATGTGAGTTCTATTTTCCAGGACAGTGATTAGATTCTTACGCCGATGCCTACAGGGTCACTCATTTGGAAGGTATGATGAGCGCCAAACGTTATATTTTTAGTTGGCCCGCCCAAATGATTGACATACGTCATTCTCGTCCTTTGCAGAGCTGTGCTTTTGGCTGTTCCTCGTCAACTCAGGCTCCGCGCAGAAAGACTGGTTCCACAGCCTCTACTTCAAAAGCTGGATTATCGGCTCTGCGATCGCCGTCACGTACATGCCAATCGTTACGGTCCTCACACGTTCCGACCCGCTCAAAGTCAGTCAATCAGTCATGCGGTGCCATATATCGCGCTGACTGAGACATATGTCACATAGTGCGAAGCGTACACATTTTTGGCAGGAAGCCTGGGTAGCATATCGTTGACACTCTGGTTCACACCAATCCTGTGAGTCCATGTATGCCTTCTTTCAAGAGATAAGATCACCAGACTTATTAGCACCTGTTATTCAATTGAATAGGTTCACGTTCCCGAGTTTCCTCCGTAACCTGGTATGTCATAGTATGGGCTGTGACTTTTGACAGCATCAGACTGCTGACATTTCTTCTTCAGCGAGAGGAAGGTGTTGACATCAATACAATTGTGCGCCTAACCAAGTTCTCGGAATTGAATGTATGCCGTTCTTATTCGGATTGTGGACGTAAATTTGACCTACGTGCGTTATGGTAGATGATTAGGGTGGTCTTCCGCTTCCTATTCACCGTTCCTCTTCTTATCCTCAGCGTTGATGGAGTGCGGCCGCACCACCATATCAACGAAAGCATGCTTTGGACAGGTGAGCAGTCACAACTGACATCAGCACGACTCGGATCTTACACAACAGTCAGACTTCCTTGTCATGCTAGCTGGCTTCGGCTGCTCGATCTCGTCAGGGATAACCCTTGTTGTAAGTTCCATACTCGACCCTAGATGGTAGACGACTTAATAGCGCACATCAAAGATCTTCTTCCCCCGCTCTATCGAAGGCGAGATCGCAGCTCGGGATGCCTCTAAGGAGCGCAAGCGCAGCCGGTCCGCTGGGTACACCGCTAGTCTATATGAGTCGCGCGGCGCCTTCACGCGTACGAATATGACACAGCAATCCGTGCACACAGTCAACTACGGCACCCCTGTAAGGGGCTCCGAGACTAGAACTCACCTGCTTACGTCCTCTCCCGTCAAGCAGCACCTCCAACTCGACGCCGAAAGCATGGACGACCATTATGACTCGCCCGCCATCCGCGTCACGCGCGAGTCGGGCCGCTCAGGGTCTATGGATAAGTACTGGGCTGAAGAAGAGCGGGACACTGTCGCGAATCTGCCGCCACTCAGGCCGAACAGGAGAAAGGGCGCGGATATCGAGCTTGGTGGGATCGACCAGATGACGGAGGATAATGTGTCGAAACTCGGTGTCCAGCAGGCTTCAAATTTGAACCATATGGTGCACAATTTCACATCACCAATCGGTATGTGGTCCCCGCCCGTTATTCTTGGTGTTCTCGGACTGACTCTTTGTTCAGATCTTGCGTACAGCAGCAGCCAACAACCTCCGGGCGGAGGTACATGGCTGTCTTTCAAACGCTAGAGACCATCACTATATTTGCTTTCGCCCCTTACCTCTCGAACTCCGCTTCGGATAATTTGCATTTGCATTTCAACACCATACCCACATTCATTCAACGGGAAACACCATCCTGCATGTACTTAAGTACTTCAAAATCGAATTCCTTCTCCCTCCTGTGGGAATGGCGCCGTGTATCTTATCAGATCTTTTTTGAATGTACAGTATGTACATAATGATCAAGATTCAACGAAACCTGTTCGGATACTATCTGTTGACCACAAGCTGAAAGCACACCACCACTGCCCCGCCTATGGCGTGCAAAATATTCCAACAAACAATCAAGTATGTTCGTCTCTAGATGGTCTTGTTGAGAAGATGTGATATTGAAGTGCCTCCGTCTTCAGGGACACTGAACGGGCCGTCCGTCTTAAAACTGAGCTCGGCGTCGCAAATGAGGCACTCGCTCGTTGGAAGCGAGTGCAGGAGTCCCAAATTTACGAGCGTGCAGGCCCAGCAACGCGCCAGTATCTCGATCAGGAAAGAATGAACTACGCGCACGCTGCTGGCACCCTCGAGAAAAAATTGAAAAAGACCCTTACCGATATAGAAGATGGAGGATGTTCGTCGTCTGAGACAGAAGATAAGGGGCTGGAGGCATACATGAATGAGCTAGAGGGATGGGCTGGCTCGTTACGCCACCTAATTGCTGCGCGCCCGCTTCCAGGCACCGAGGTCCCCACAAAATGGACATGGGCCCAGATTGAGGCGGCCGTCGTTGTGATGGATGAACTTTCGGAAAACCTCATGACTCGCCTCTTCATGAAGTGTTACACGAACGAATTCGAAGTAGATGATAGGACGAGTGTGAGCAGGGAGCTTGAAGCAATAGTGAAGGACATGTTAGACGAGCCGAGCCGACAATGGGAGCCAGTTGGGAATTTGCATGACTTGAAAGCAGTTCTTGTTGCACATGTATCTCGGAATGAAGCAGAACTCGTGCAGCTACAGGTTAAGCTTACTGAGCTCAATATTGCCCAAGACCAGGTCTGTATTTTCAATTCTGCCTGAATAGCTAATCTCATGTATTATTTACGGCATCAAGATGCAACGCCAACTGGAGAAATACACTTCTTGGGCCGAAGAGGATACCGCCAGAAAAAATGAGCTATCCTTACGCCTTCGAACCCTTCAAAGACTTCCCAACCCGACAACCTCGCCGACAGACGAAATCATCGAATTGATGAAGCAGCTGATGGAGGATGAAATAGAAAATGCCAGTGCCAGCATAAGCATTCGCGCACAAACAGACAATGTCACCAAGTCGTCTCTTGAGAGCAACGAGGCTCTTCTGAAGGAGTTACAGGTAAAACTGCAACCGACTGTGGAACTCACGAAATCTATCATGGAGCGAGCTTCGAGTCGGCACAACTGCTAGAGGGGTTTATAGATAAGGGGTATGGCTCGGATCTCGACACCACGAATGAACTCGAAGGGACGGAGTAGACCCGTGTCTATGAAAGAGCTTTGTGGTTGCGACACAATGCATTATTATTATTTTGAAGGAAAGTGGCAGGGTGTCTATACCAGAATCTACCGTGCCCTCTTCTGTCATCCTCCGATATCTCACTGTTTATACATTCATTGTCAGCATTGAACCTAGGAGCAGCGAAACAGCCAACCGTACCAATTGGTATCAATGGTATGTTGGTCCTATAGCGCAGCAAAAACAGGCTGATTCGATAGTGTGCTGATTCGACATACACATCGTCTCCAGTGCGAAAATTCACGGAAGAATAGTAGGAAGACCTGACAAAGAAAGGCACTGAACAAAGACCTCGTTGGAGGACACAGCATAGACAAGGGTCAATAGCCCCAGTCGTTCTTAAAACTGGCAGCAACAGGTACAAAGACAGAAGGAGCATTTCGTAGTGGGGCGCAGAGGTGGCTTGGGGTAGCTTGAACAAGCTTCTCGGGTGGGCGAGAGCTCCAGGCCATGAGGCAGGGCTCCGTCAAAGCAATGAGCGTCGACGGTGAAACCGGCCGAATTGGTCGGAATACAAGTTGGGAATTAGGTGCCCGATTGGAGCTCAAGGTAGCAGGCTCAGGGGGATCCGAGTCGCGACCCGCTGGCGTATCGCAGTTGCCATTCCCATCAATCTTCTGTGTGGATCAGTCAGTTTTCTCGATATGATGAACAAAATTGAGCATACCTTGACGCGATCGGATTCAGAGTTGCTCTCCTCTCTCTCTAGCTTCTCTGCTAAGGCCAAAGGATGGACGAGCCTTTCTATCCGATATGCATGAGCAAACAAAGGCGGCGCGAGGCACATGCAATCCGCTAGCTATCGACCAGGGATCTGCAATGGGTACTTAGTATTTACCTTTTGGTCCCGAGATCATACGCTCCAGAACTTCGCTGCTGCGAGCAGAATAGGGCAAGGGGACAGGCGTTGCAATCGTGATCGGGGACTCAGGCGCAAGGCTTGTTGAGCTATCGTCGGATGCGTCGTTCAGGAAGGCCGAGCAGAAGTGTGCGAGTAGATTCAGATTTTCCGTGTCGTTGTCGAGAAAGGTTAGGGTGGACGTGTCAACATTCGATTTCGCAAGGGCCTGAGGTGCAATACCGAAGTTCAGTATATCCTTGTTCCGTGTCTCCATAGTCTCTCCGACGTGTATGTTGTTGCCTGAAATTTGAACAATGGATACAAGATGGGTGTTTGCGGAAGAGTCGAATTTGGGCTTGGCGCCTCTTCATGGCGTCATTCCCATCACACCGACCTCAGTGCGCACAAAATTCAGGCATCCATTATCAATTACTAATAACAAGTTAGGTATCTGAATCCACCGAGAGTACTAGTACAAGTCCATGTGAATATATACATAGATTCGAGTCTGTTTCTGTTATTCCGGGCCTAGGTACCTGATCGGGACATTATTTACATTGAAGACCGCGCCGGGTGTCAGTCTAGCGGTAGGAGGTGGTATGGCTACGAACGACCTATCGGCGCTTACGGGCTTGCGATAAGATCCGCCATGGGCGAACACAGTGACGCCAGGGCCAAGTCGACGCTGGAATTCCTCATCCTTCGCATTTTCGGCAGCCCAATAATCGTAAAGAGACTGCCTATCGAAGTCGGGGAAGCTGGGCGTGTAGTAAAAGTTCACCATCCCGGTCCTCAGCTGAAAGTTGCAACGCGGTGAGCTCTAACCCACACGAAGAGAGAACTAGAACCTACATCAAACTCCCCAAGAAAACCTTCGTAGCACAAGACGTGTGTGTCGAACGGCAATCTGGTCCTATATGTGGGCGGGCAGTCCTGAAGGTGCCTAACAAGGATCTGCCCAGTGAATATCTGACTGGGCGGGATTGGCGCGCACAACGATATTGGTCTGAGCGTTGGCTCGCCGAGTTTCCGGAGGTCCCAAAAAGACACGAGCACATCTTCACGAGAGTCCCGCGGCCGAGTTTTCGTACTGAGACAGAAAGTGTGGCCACTGTACATGCCCTTGGCCATGGTACGGCTATCCCTATTATAGGCATCAACGAACATGGCGTTCTTTTCACCCCACGCAGACCAGTGGAATGTCTGAGGGTTGGTAGGTGTCTGAGGATCCGAGGACATGGCAGTACTTCTGTAGATTTCTTTTAGGAAGCTAAGTTTAACCAAGAAAATGCAGGTGGCATGGCCATTAAGAAGCTTGCAGTCGATGATGAGGTACGGGTCTCCATTGGTCACCTTAGGGTCTACACTGTCCAAAGGACGGCAGTCGAGAGCACGGCAGGCATCTGCTCGCAAAAGCGGAGGTAGCGCTAGAATTGCTATCTTGGTGAACTTATCCTTCCGTAACTGCCATAGATCCAGAGAAAACTCAGAAACATTCGTCGTCAAAACACAAGAGTCTTTACCCCCCAGGAGGGTGAAAGAAGTTAGGAGGTTGGGTTCCGTCTTCATACCCTGCGAAGAAAGAAATCATTGAAACAGAAAGGAAAGGTGTAAAACTACACGCACAGCATAAAACCTTCGGTCTTTCAAGGATGTTAGACTCAAGACACTTTCACGCTTATCACGGCACAAGACCCCCGCGACAGACTCGTTACCTAGAACGGAAAATTCCATGGCCGGAGAGTCAGGTAGGTTGGGCAATTTCACAGCAAGTTGCGTTCCTTTCGACTTGAAGCAGAATTCTAGAACTTGCTTGTAATAATGTGCAGTCTTCCTATTCAAAGCGCAGAATGAACGACAACCCTCAAACGATATGTAAGCTTACTTGAGCCTGAGAATAATCAGAAGACCGAAGCACGCTTCGCGATAGTGAAAAGCCCGGATGGTGCCATTAGAATTTTCGCCGACAACCCCAGGAAATGGTTGTAAGCGCTGGGTATTATGTGTGTGAAGCGGAATCGGTGAATATATAAGGTTCGTGATGATTCGGGATTTTGTCGTTCCATCCTCCTGATATTCCGAGGTCTTCGTTGTAAGAGCCAGAAAGGAGTGCATGGTGGTCTGTATGTCCGGCATTGAGTATGTGTCCTTCTGCAGGAATAAAGGGCCCCCGATCATCCGATTCTCTTCAATTCTTGGGCTATGGGGATGGTCCATATGGTCCATGTTGTGTAGTTTCTGCTGTTGGTATGAAGTTGGGTGTGTGGCTTGGCTATAGTTGGTGGGCTATTTAACGAGCTCCGGCGAATAGAACAGGCGAGGATGTAGGAAACGTAGGGGACATTGTCTCGGAAGACAAGGCTTTTGTTACTAAGGCATACAAGGAGCGACTATTGGGCTTATATTTGGCAGGCTGGATGTGGTAGGCCAGTGTTCGACGAATTAGAATCCGATGGTATCTAGTTGAACAGCATGCCTTTCCCTTGACAACCTTTTGTGGGTGACTTTCAATTATCGGCTGGTTGGGAGACAAGACGCCATTCCAAATTGACATCGCAACTGTCCTCGACCAGTTGGCAAGAATCGAAGCCAAGGATAGACAAATATGAGGATAAGGTGTTATAGGCTTGATATAGGACCCAAGGATGAGCCTCCTGAGCTGACTCGACAGCAACCAACATTGTCTGAGGGCAACAATTCAACAATAGCAACACAAAGAGTCGGAAGTTAACGTTATAACCAATGATTGATGAGTTAGAAAGAGGCTATTCGTCTAAATGGGTACAATTTGGTTCCCAGCTCATAGAACAACAAACGCCATGACATCTCGAAATCATTCCGTTCCAAAGCAATTCCAAAGTCCCTAAAACCATACAATTACTGGTCATCGTTGCCATCGTCATCGTCATCGTCGTCTGCTTCGTCCTCCGAGACCTCCTGGCCAACTTCTCTAAGCTTGGCCTTGTCCTTCTTGCGCTTACTGGTTACCTCGTCCAACAATACTAGTAGGTCTTCTTGTTCCTTCTCGGTATCCTTCTGCTTTTCTGACGCTTGGGCAAGCTCAGACGACAACGACTCCACTTGTGCTCTTAGAATCGCCAGCTGGGGAAGTATAGATGAGTAAGTGGGTTGCTATATCGGTTTCAATAGGCGTACCTCATTGTCTTTTGAGGTGGTGAGTTCCTTGACTTTGCGCTGGAGGGTCTCAATCTCCTGTGATTGCGCGCGGATAACATCACGGAGCGACGCAACGAGTATTGCAGCTTCGGCATTTTGTCCTGACAATAATGGATTGTTTGTTTATATACATCAAGAGATGGAAAGGTAACACACCTGAAGCTGACGAAGATAGCTGATCCGGCTCTGCTGAGAATCCTCGCTGAATGGTATCTAGCAAAGAGGAGCCATCAACAACTTCAAAACCAAGCAAAGGAGAGAAGGGAAACGTGCAGTAATTTGATTTCCAGAAGTCAACGAACGCCCAGTCAAACCAGATTTCTCCTTCGTCTTCAGTTTCTGGTTTCAGGGACGGCTGGAGATAGGACGCGGATGCGTACGGCAGAACGACAGTATCTGGGCCCACGGCTTTGAACCGTTCATCTTCACGAAGCCGAGCCATTCGTCCGACGAGGGTATCAACACCAAGGCGATTCAAGATAGGATATATAGTTGCTCTGGAGTGCACGATCCAGTCAAGACGACTCCGACTTGCGACACAAGGCTCTTACCTCGTGATTTCACCTGGCTCGCGGTCGAACTCGTAGCAGATCCCGAGGAGGAAGGCGCAAAGCGCTGGTACAATGGTATCCGCCTCCGAGGTCTGGTTGATGGGCTCCACGAGCTGAAAGGGGCACGTAAGGGGGTTGTCCGTCAAATAATGCAAACATGGAAAGGACATACAGTGCCAAATCCACCTGCGTCCAGGAACTCGCGGACAGACTGGGGGTCTTCCCAGAGCCATTGCGAGAGCAGGCACAGGTACCCAACCACAAGCCTGTCCCACTCCCTCGATTCCCGATCCGAGGTGCTAGCGCGCGACCGCGACAGGAATGACAAGGACAAGTTCTCGCTGAGGATTTGAATGACCGATTGTGGTGGCTCGTCATCTTCCACCTCAGGGGTCGGTGCCGGCGGTGCCCCGTCTGCAGGTACGAAGAATGAGCCTGCGTTGGAGTCCGGGAGAACTGACGCCGGAGAGGGTGTGATGGTGCGTGCGAGGGCCTTCGCCCGTGGAGAAGAACGTAGAAGATGGGAGAATATAAGGGTTGCGAGATGTGTGGATGTTACGTTCGCTGGGTCGAGTGTAGATGCTGTGTTTGGGGGCGAAACGAGAGCGTGAAGAAGTGGTGTCAGTGGGGCTGCTCCTGATGAGCCTGCATAGAGAAATTTAGTAGCCGGTCGGGTGTAGCAAACACAAACAGACCTTCAGATGGTAGCATTGCCTGTATAATTGTCTGCCTGATCTCATCTTTTTGGACAAAGTTCTGAGGATGATGCGCATGAGAGTACTTCTTTTAGTGAAATTGATGAAACTTACCTCGAAGACTGCCACTGCCGCGGTCCTCAACTCGAGGCCATCTTTAATACGCTTACCACTCTCTAGGCCATTGTATTCTCCATGTAATGCGAGCTCCACTAGCGCGTCGAGTGCAGATGCTGGCTCCAAACGGTCCCATTCTTCACCATTAGTCTCGGGAACAGGCATGTACGGAGTCAATATAACGTCCGAAAGTGGGAAGGTCGAATTTGGTGGAAGAAGTCGAAGACTCTGACCAAAAGTCATGATGAGATGGGACTGACAAGGATGATATTGGAGCCTACCTGAGTCTTCAGGGGAGTTGGAGCGTTGGATGCGAGGGCAATCTCGACCAGGCACCTTGTAAAAGCTGTTGCCTCCTGAACCTAAGAGCATGTTAGGGAAGTCAAGTTACAGGCATGTGCCATTAGCACTTACACTGCTGCCTTTCGAGCCGACCAGCATCCCTATAATACCAATGACTAAAGAGGCATTGGTCTGCTTCTGCTTATCCCAAAATTGCAGCGCAAATTCCTGCGGAGCAGCATCTCGTATTTGGAGATTTGGTGGGAAGAGGAGGAGGGAGCAGAGAACGGGTGGGAAAGGCGTTTCGCGGAAATAACTCTATGCATCGTCTGAGATTAGAGGAAGCTTCAAATATGTACGGCGACAAACTCACTTGATTAGAAGTATTGAACCGAAGCAATCCATCAACACAAGTCAAAGCCCCACTCGTTACTGCTCCACCCTCCACCCCTCCTTCTTGGTTCACAATGTTGAATAGCTTCTCAAATGCGCCTTCAAAGGCAAGGACTTTCTGGATATCTGGACTTTGTGATATCAAGGCCTGTACCATCGAGATCGCCTCTGTAGATCAAGTAAGCATACGATTGGGCTTGAAGTAAAGCAAGGCACTCACCATTTCTGATAATTTCCCGCTTATCTTCGAGCACAGATACCACATTTCGAGTCCCGTTTGGAGAAGTTAGGAAATAACCCTGCACCAACTGGCGCCTGTTGAGCAATAAAGTCGAGAGATACTGCAATGTTGCAAAGCATGTATAAAAATTCTGATCGCCAAGTAGGTCGAATAATGTATGGGTGGCCTTCTCATTCGCCAACACATGATCAGTGTACGTGAATCCGAGTTCCTTGATTGCTGCCTCTCCTTCCTCCGTGTCACAAAGAAGCTGAAGCGTCTCTATAACAGCCTTGCCTATGTCCGCATCGACCTCGGCATCGTTGGAAAGCACCTCGAGCAGACCAGGAAGAGCACGATCACCGACGTCTTGCTTGCAATCCCGAGAAAGTCCCTTCAACGCTAGAACTGCTGCTCTTCGGTCGGCGAGGAGAGTTGCTGGCGATAGACGGTCGCTAAGCCTGCTGATGGTGTCCGAGGCGGTTTGAGGGGCACCCGTTGGCCCTCGAAGCGCAACATAAGTTTGGGAGAAGAATTCCATGTGTCCAAGCCCAGATTAGGACAAGTTCCAAAGTAAACAACCGTCACGTGTCTATATGATATAAATTTGGCCCAATTAGCTTACTCTGCTCCGAACAGTGGCGCCACGACAACATGCCAACATGCTCCAAAAATCGGGGATCCAGGTCGCTCATTTCTACACAGGCGTGTCAAAAAAACGAGGAGGCCAGGCAATTTCTGTAAATGATTTCCCAGGTCTACCGTCACAACTGAACTCCATGGGAATGATCATAGTGATGCCTACCGGCTCGAGCATATCACCTGTTGAACCACAGAGCGGATGAGCAACGTACAAGATTAGTACATCACTTGATTGCATAGCCACTTTCCACCCGCATCGGCGCCCGACCTTCCGACCTTCCGACCTGTGTCTGCTAGGACCTTGTAAATTTGGATTGGCAGAAAACTTCCTCGTGTCGCGTTTCGTGACATATAACATCCCTAGGAACCCACGGATGACTATCGCGCGAGGCCAACGTGAGGTAGGACGTTGAGGTTCTGCTCGGGTGGCGTACAAAGAAGGTACATTGTTCACCAATGTCAATAAATTCGAGTCCACGACGATGCCGGATACGGGCTCACCCATGACTGCCTAACCTGATTCCTCATCAGTCACTGTGCCCCCATTCAGTATACTTAGCCTCGCCTTACAGTGCCGAAGCATTGCTGTCGCCGTAATCACCAATGGATAACAGCGAGGGAAACACATCACAACTTCCCAGGATTGTCCCTTCTCTGGCAAAAATATCCTCTCCATCTTTTGCATAAAAGACCGGTGAAATCTTTCGTTTCTCATTTCGCCGCCGCCAACCGCCCAGCATGAGTTTTCCCACTTCCTACGCTCTGCTTGGTATTTTGGTCTCGGTTATTTTGCATCGCGTGTATCGGCGTTTGACAGGCATCTCTATCGCCCACTTACCTGGCCCAGAATCCCCGTCTTTCATACTTGGTAACGCTTTCCTTTCATTATGGCACGCACGCTTTGTGGTACTGACATCATCGTTGCAGGAAACCTCGCGCAGATCGCGGAAGGTCAGGCTGCAGAGGTACCATCTTGCACGCCACCCCGTCAACGGTATGCTTGATTAATTATCACAATTGCAGGTTGAACTCGACTGGCAAGCCCGATACGGAGACACTATCAAGATCAAGGCTCTCTTTGGCGTATGTCGTCGCTCTATGTCCCTCACGCGCCCTTGCAAACTCCAATATTGCCTATCAGGAGGACCGTCTGCTGATCTCGGACCCAAAAGCGCTCCAGTACATCTACCAGACCTCGGGATACAACTTCCCTAAGCAGCCTGAACGCAGGGAGATATCACGCCTGACGACCGGCAGGGGTCTCCTCTGGGCAGACGGTAAGCATGCAACCGTAACCTCTAACGCCACCAATCCTGAAAATTGTCTTCCCTTGCTTGTCATGAAACTTCAGGTGATGGGCACAAACGGCAGCGCAAGATCATGTTACCGGGGTTCTCCGGGCCCGAGGCGAAACACTACCTCCCCGTCTTCTCGGCATGTGCCACCAAGGTCGGGACTCGCTGAGCTCATACCGAGGCCATGTGACTCATGTTAACAAAGATGGCTGAAAAATGGAGAGAAAACATTGTGCTGAGCGGGGAGGACTCGGCCATCATAGACATTCCGTCTTGGGCCTCTCGATGTGCCTTGGATGCCATTGGAGAAAGTGAATTCTTGTTTTGATAGTGTCAACGTCATGCTCACCAAATGGAATTTAGTTGCTTTCGATTATCACTTTAAAACACTCGACAACGGCAAAAATGAACTGGGCAAAGCTTTTGGAAGGTTGCTGTACGTCTAAACAAGCTTGCTCCTGGATAAAATTACTTACGAACTCCAGCTTGGAAACCTTTGGTAGACCAAGTAAACCTGAAATTTTCGTACAGAATTTCTTCGGTTACATACCTATGAGCCTCCGGGAAGTAATCGGGGATTATATGCCGTCCAAAAAACTCAACTACGCACGTTATGTGGCCAAGCTATCTGTTGAGGCCGCCAAGGAGTTGTTTGCGCAGAAATTCGAGGGACACGGCCATGGGAAGGACATTATGAGCTTGCTTGGTGCGTCCCTAGTAATTTTTTGCCTTGAATTCCTTGTTGTTGACAACCTCGTAGTCAAAGCCAATTCAGCTGAGGACGAGAAACGTCGGCTGAACGAGGAGGAAATGTTTGATCTCATGCGGTAAGACTCCCAGGTGACGTGCTTTCCGGTCTCGAGCCCTAATTATGTTTTGAAATAGGGTCGTTATCCTCGCCGGTCACGAGACAACCGCAAACACGCTCAGTTGGATGTTATTGGAAATGGCGCGCCACCCCGACGTTCAAACAAAGCTCAGGGCTGAAATTAGGGCAATGCAGCGGAGCCTAGAGTCCCGGGGCGAGCTCACCTACACTAATGCGGACATCGAGTCTATGCCGTACTTAAATGCATGCATGAAGGTGAGTTCGGGAGCCGGGACGCAGCCCACTATCACCGGCGTTCAAATTCTGATGCGACGACCTTGCCGCTCGTTCATAGGAAACGTTGCGGTACCATCCCGTGGCGATCAACACTTTCAGGCAAGCCAGCCGAAACGACGTTCTACCGCTTTCCAAGCCTATCACCACAGCTACTGGTGAAGTGCTCACAGAGCTCCCCATCCCAAAGGGTCTTAATCTTATCACGTCCATCACAAGCTATAACAGGTTAGTCTTACCCACCCCGCTGCCTTGAGTACCTGTCACATTCATCGACATTCTTCCTGTGCCTGCATGGCCTGAACCTACACTGACGCCGGCTGTGCAGGAACAAAGAGATCTTTGGCCACGATGCAGATGTGTTCAATCCAGAGCGCTGGCTCAACTCCGGCGTCAAGAAATCGACCTCAGTCGGCGTGCTGGGGAACCTGTACGTGTGCTCTCTTGAATTAACCTCGACTAGGCTCACCAAGCTCGTCTCTTCATTCTTTCACCCGCTGATTACTCCCAGTATGAGTTTCTCAGGTGGTGTGCGGTGGGTACTATTTCTGTTTCATTCCGAGGGTTAACGGAGCTGACGGGTCGTCCTTCTCTTCCCTTGCCTTCCCTTCGACTTCCCCCGGTGTCTTTCTGACCACGCGTCCCATAACATGCGTATAGGTCGTGCATAGGGTGGAAATTTGCAGTGACAGAGCTGCAAGTCTTCCTATTTGAGCTCATTGGACAGATGGAATTTTCCAGGACACCAGAGAGTGAAAGGGTTCGGAGAGAAGCCGCCATTGTGATGGTGCCCACAATCGAGGGCCAAGTAGAGAAGGGTGCTCAGCTGCCCCTCAGAGTTCGCGTAACTCCCAGGGATGAGGAAGAGGAACTATGATCATACGTACGCCTGCGAGCGTAAGTCCTAATGTACGTTGATAACTTTATCCGTTACTGCCTATCTAGCTAGTATGCTTCTATCAATGACATTGTTCTTTTGTTTCACTTCGGCCGACGGTTTTGTACTACTGTAGTAACTTGAATGAAACTTGTGGATTCATTTTCTCTGTCTGTACTTAGCTGATACGCCGGACAAAAACACTTGGCTCTTCTAGTGCAAGAAGATCAGGGTTCCATTTGGCCATAGCAAGATTAAGGCTAAGGTGACGCTATACAGTAGGTAATGTGTCCGGTCTCCTCCCTTCCATAAATAAGTACACTAAAATCACAACAGTGATATACATACACATTAAAGTTAAAAGCCTAAAGCCGGCCGCGGGCAGTAGTAAAACAACATGGGGATGGAAAGAATGTGACAGAAATCCAGATTTGACTTGTTAATAGTATATCCCGCGGGTTTGATAACTTAACCATTGCGGACGCCAGGTCCAAACGAATACACACCTCCATCGGTTGAGAGAGATCATATTGACTCTCCGACGGCATCGCCAGCCTCCTTTCCTTCCATCCAGCGGTCCCAAAGTGCTGTGCGCGACTTCTCGTTGGCAATGAGAGCCGCGAAGCGCACGACCTTCCACACGTCCTGGAAGTTGCTCGCGAGACCAAGGCTAATGCGCACAACGCCGAGCTCTCGGCCAACGACGCGTTCAAAGTCCTTGAGGGTGACGCCCGGGTAAAGCTTCGCCATGTCATCCTGGATACCCAGAATCGCCGCTGCTGCGCCGGGATTGCACATGCACCCAGTGCGCAGGGAAATGGACTGTTTCGATGCAGAATACTCAATGAAGGAGTTGGGGATCATATCTCCTACCGGCTGAGGGGTATCGGTCAGCTCTAACGGACAGATGGATGGAGGTATGCAAAAGGGGAATGCTTACGGATAGGAAGATGAGCGATACCATAGACCCGGTCTCGGTCTGGTCACCGACCGACTTGAGACGTCGAGTCGGGACTCTGGACAGTATGCGGACCACAGGCTTCCCCGTTGTGTCGTGGCGTAGGAGCGACAACGAGTTGATCAGATAATGCAAGAGGGAGGATAGTCGCAAGGGGAGGAAAGGGATATACGCGGAAAGGAACTGAAGGCCATCAGTGATCGCAGGCAAGGTTAGATAGTTGATGGTGCCGTCCTGTGGTCGAGTGGGCGCAATGTCAGCGACGCTTTATTAGATGGTATGTCAGGTTGCTGACCTCAAACTGTTCATGTGGCTCGTGAGCACGCGTCACAATGGTCCCAGGCACCTGCACCACGTCAACTGTGCCTCCGGCAAACCACGGGCGCTTGAGCTGTGCCAGGAATGACTTCTTGACGATCAACGCCCCGACGCCAGTCGGGAAGCCGAACATCTTGTAGAACGATACCGCCATCGCATCAACCGAGTGCTCCTTAAGCGAGAAGCTTGATGTCGGGGCTAAGGCCGCGGCATCGAGGAGAGTATAGTATCCGAGTGACTCGGCATATTCGATCATCGACAGCGGGTTCTTGCTGTTGGAGATATTAGATTGCCCTGTAAGGGCGAACAGGCTAGGCGCAAGCTCTCGGGACCTAGGCCGGTTGCGTAATAGGATGTTCTGGCACAGTGATCAGCATGGGCGGTTCGACCAAAGCAAGTAGGTGGATTGATTACCTTTGCGGTCGACGCATCGAAGCCTCCATTGGGCGTAGACTGGATATAGGAAACTCTGGCCCCTCGGTAAGTTGCGTACTGCCTGATTCCATGGACCTGTTGTATGTCGTCTGATCGAACCTTGACTTCAGGGACATGAAAAGATATGACGTACGCTGTTGTGTGAATCAGCACCGAGAACATAGCTACTTCCGCCGGTAAAGGGAAAAGATTCTCCAACAAGTTTCAGAGCGCCCGTTGTGTTTGCTGTAAATACGACCGTGTACTCTGGGGGTGCCTTGAAGAAGGAGAGTACCGCCGCACGCGCTTCGTCGGCACATTTTAGGGACAGACTTGAGCTAGAGGCAGAAGGAGATTAGCTGATTGCGATAGGATTGAGCGCATATAGTCACCTATTGCTCACAGAGTGGGTGTTCCCCATGACATTTCGGCTAAGAAAGTCGGTGTGGACACGAATCAGACTTTCTGGAAAGAGTGCTCCACCCATGTAGTCGACGTATGTTTCTCCAGTGGTCTCGAGCCTCGCGTAGTCCGTTCGTCGAAGGGTGTCCAATATCCAGGTCGACCGGTATTCTAAAGGTGTACCTTAGCTGATTTGAACCCTGGCTAGTTTGATGTGACGTACCTGGAAACTCATGTAGGAACACATTGTACGCCGATACGGCGTCGTTGGACACGCCTTCAGAGGGCGCATACGCGACGTTAGGTAGAGTCGGTAGACTTGAAGAATGTGAGAGTTGGTGTTTGTGGTAAAGTGGTTGTTTCTGATAATCGGCCTTTTCGTTTGCAACGAGACTTGAGGTTTCCTGACTGCTTGACGAGGACGATGCTACAGACGCACATCCAAGGCTGAGGCGAGAGAAGACGGCCGAGCGCTGCCGCTTGAAGGAGCGGCGGGACTTGGGTAGAGGGGAGGGAGAAGTGGAAGAGTGCGAGTTTCCCATTTCGAAGGTGAATTTGGAGAAAGTCAAACACTGGCTTTTATAGAAATGGCTGGAAATGGATCTAGACAAGTTTGTGTATGTGAAAAGTCATGATAATATGTGAGAGTCCAGGGCTGAAATTGAGAATTGGCAGAAGGTGACGGATAGAAATGTCACACGTCGCAGCGCCTTGGTTCGAACCGCTACAGGTCAGGCTGACCCCATAAGATGCTAGGCGACAAATATCCCGATCTGCCACCCAAGCTCCAATTTCGCTCCAATTGTAAGTACCCCAGGCCCACAGATCGCTTGTCTGATCGATATCCTTGCACCCTGAATGCGTCTGCCTGCCATGCCACTGCCACATGTCGTTATACCGAACCGTTCCGGTCTCCGCAATAACCATACACATAGACGCCCCGAGTGCTTATGACAGATCATGTCATCCAAGCCGAAGAGCAGCCGTTCCGCATTTACAAGCTCTCGCCGTACAAGACGACCACGGCTCCAAAGGAACAAAGATAATCAATCTCAGTGCTGCCCCCATGTCCTTCCTTGAACACATCAGCCATCTTCGAAGCGAAGATAGAAGGCCATACATAAGCCACACTAGAGGCCTGGGTCCGCCATGCAAACTAAAGTAAATCCGGTCCTATGACCTGCTTGGTTTGCAAACGCGGCTAGATCTCCGTGTTGGATGGAATGATGTATTGAAATTGAGCGGCTGGGTTTAGGCCACGGAGGTAGCCCACAGCGTGACAGGATAGAAAACATACAGCCTGAGCCACCGCTCAGGGAAGAGCACTTCCGATCTAATCCTCAAAAGGGCGAAAAGAAACGATTTTTCGGTGAGCCGACGGCACGTTGAGGATAAATGGCCTAGAAAGTAATTCCGAGGCTGCAATCCTATCAGAAGATAGCCAATTCGTCCACAGTTCTCAGAGAGCCATACTAGCCAATTAAGCCGTTAACGCTGGACGCGGAGCCCAACCGAGCGGCGCAGCACCTAAATTCATGGCTGTGCTTCCCGAAAGACATGAAATGCCGATGTCGCTGTCTCGAAAACGTGAGTATTGCGAGGTACGTCGGCCCCCAAGGCCTTCCTCGGATCCATAGCATCTTCTAAATGACGGAGGGACACACGCGATGCTGATCGCACAAAGCCCGCGTCCATCCGCGAACAGGATACGATCATTGCATTGGCTCTTGCAAGTATCCCTTATCATCTGGTGTGCCCGGCGGTACAGTTCATGAGATTATGCGTTTCGGCATCTATCCCCTCCTCATATATCTTGCTTTTCGGCAGGTGAGCACTGTAGATTTCATTTCTGCATACTGAACATATACGTACCTGTCACAAAGGAGGGAGCCAAGGCTGAACCTGCACGTGGATGACAGTGCGATTTCGGAGTATATTTCCGTAATTTGTATTGAATTCGTAGCCTTTCGTTTGGCTTCAGGTGCCACCAAGTTCGTGACCCATGACCGCCATAAGTCAAAATCAGAAGCGTCATTTTCGAGAATTATGATATCAGATAGATAAACCAAACTAGCGCACTCTTCAGGATTAGCAAGGCGGAAACAGTAAACAGGGTAAATATGGACCTACAAGGCAATCGGAAGGCAATCGGGTCCCGCAAATCGATATGAAAGGAAAGACAAAGGCGCGAGGTCACACTACGGAACTCGCCATGCTCTTCGGGCTCCATAAATTCCCGTACATAGCCATGTGGGAGCCATGCGACTGACAGAAGCCAAAAGTCATGGATTAGCGTGGGTCGTGCCGGAAAAAGCAACAAGCAGCCAAGTCCATCGCGGGGACAAGTATGGTAAGTATAGCCATACGGCCAAGCCCCATGCGACTCGCATTGTATACATATCGGTCTCCCGAAGAGCGTATGATGATATTTATGTCGCTGTCAAGAAGACTCCAATTCGGGAGAGTTGCGAGAGGCGTGTCTGTCGCGCCAATTTGAATGTTTAGAAAGTTTCGGCTGCGGGGGTCCATTCTCGCCTGTGCCATCTAAATTGCGCAGATTTATCGAAGCTTGACGGGTGAAATTCTAGCGTTGAACACTAGACCAAAGTTCCTGATTTGCGTTAGTTTCGCTAGCACGTCGCTCGGTTCGGGAGTCGGCCAAAAATATGAGCAGGAAGTCGCATGGGGAGGCAACCAGAGTAAGTTTCAAACCGTGAAGCTTGTAGCCTCTAACGCTTGAAGTTTAACCATGAGGGACGTGGCAAAAGGAGACAAGCTGTTGATGTCGAGGGCTCCGGACAAAACCGTCGATCAATTAATCACTTTGATCTGATGATCAATCGCCCTGAGCGCCGCTTAACGGGAAACCACAAGCGCCGACCATTTTGTCTCGGTTTTCGTTTGTGTCGCTCTGAGCCTCTGAGCGTCACATTGTACTTTCTAAAGTTTGCGAGCAATAATTCCTACACAGCTTGACAATATGTCTTCAGGGTCTTGTGTCATCAAGATCTTCTCTTTGTGTTCTTGTCTCCGTGTCGTCAAATGTGCTCTGCTTCAAGTCCTTACGGGTAACTGGCAACAACCGTATTATTGAACATGCCATCGCAAAGTGTTGCTTTATGTGCTCTGGCCATTTTTTGTGGAGCTCAACCTTCCACAACCTCTCAAAGTGGCGGTAGTTGCGGCTTGAAACTCTTGCATACCCACCATGAGCTGTGCCCTAGAATCCCTCAACCCAAATCCTATCCACACCATTCATCATTGACACATCTACTCCTTATCTCAAAAACTACCATGTCATGCTCCTTCTGCAAGGCGGACCCGGCTTTATACGTTCCATCTACGAAGGCAGCCCGGAATGGCTCGTCAACTAGATTTTATCCGACTCAGATGATATCAATATGGAGGATGCCTGCTCATGTTATTCGGTGTTTGACATTGCCTGTCCACTTCTACTCCCTATCCAAAATGCAAACCCAGCAACTACTGCTTCGATAATTTGCGAAGTCACGCCGCTGTCCATACAACAACCGTTACCTGATTGTGGTGACGGCGGTGTTGTAGATGCCCACGTCTCCCATTGACGTACCGCCTGTCTCCGCTGGGCCCATCATTGTCATTCATTGCCTTTGCCTTTGGTAGCAAAGGCTCCAGAGTCCAACTTCACCAGTAACACCCCCCAAACCGGTGAGAATAAAGCCTCTTGTGAGCTCAGAGTGCGATTAGAATGACTGGACATGTTGAACATGGCTTCCTTTAGCTACTGCCATCCGAGACTGTCTGAGAAGACCGAAGATATCCCTCACACCCGAAGTGTTAGCCGTTGACGACCGAGCTTCAGCCACCAGTGGAGGGCAATCCCGTGGGGCCGCTTTTAGAATCCGCGATTCCCCCCACCCCGCTTCCTTCCTTCTAGTACGCATTGGATGAGCACCCATCATCGGTGACAGAGGCCGAAGTAATGGTAAGCCCAAGTGGCGAGAATAATTAGCTCCAGAATTGACATACATATTCTCCTAGATGCCAAGCAATGAACCGTTATATCTCATTAGCCTTCCTCTACCAGAACTATCAGCGCACGAAGGTTTGTTGTTGTTCGCTTGTTAAAACCTTTAGAAAACGAACTGCCCCACAAACTCCACTCAAAGGACCAGAAATTGAAAAACAGTTTGTCGGCCGTGGTCACATGGATCAGACGCTGTCATAATTCCTGATTTACTAAGGGGGTTGCTGAAAGGACTGACGCAACCGTCAACAACCAATGTATTGAGAGGTAAACGCGTAGCGCTACCGGTACAAAACGACAGATATATGTAACTCTCAAGAACAATAAGAACTCGAATATAAGAGGAAATACATATAACTTGGGGCTGCATTTTAGTGGCGGGGTTGTAGAACAAAAGTGATACTAAAAAGTGTCAGCGTGATAAATTATCACGCTGACACTTTCACTGACAATGAATTATTTGGACAAGCTCGGACCGGTATTCCAACAGAAATCTCGACGCCACTCATCAACTAAGTCGATGTGATGGGCTGACACGATGGCGGAAGGGAGAGTTGATCTTCATGGTCTGCAGGTGCCAGAAGATCTAACAATACGAAAAGGTGGCCGTAGGGCCCTGCAGTCTTTAGCTAATAGAACCCTACCCTCTCCATTGACGTGCTTTCTCCAGGCAGGCGTGACGTTCCCCTCCCACCGCTATATACAATATACAAGACACCCTTCTTCTAATGCTCGTCAATCATCTATTGTAGCCAGGCCCAATCATTCGCCTCTGAGCCCCTCGGGGTGGCAATCAGTGTATTCTTGCCGTCCTTCTATCCCTTTCCGCACCATAGGGAGCTCCCATTTCTTACTCCAAGTGAGTATGAGTATCAAGTCAAGCAGCCAGAAGTGAATCTCTCTACCTCCAAACCCAGTGAGGCGCACTAAAAGATGGAAAGGGTATGGGCTAAGCCATATCATTCAGCGAAAAATGGAGGGAATGGTTATAGACGTACACAAATCTCTGAGGCGCCACAGAGCTCGCATTTGGCTGGCGCTGGGTCATTTGGGCTGACAGCGCTATCGGCGACTCTTCCAGACGTTTGACCGCTACGAAGAGCAAAGTCAAAGTTTACAATCTTACCACGGCTCAAACAACGACCGATTGAGAGTCAAACGGAATCACTCCCGGCCACTGTCACCAACACACCAGCAACGGCCGATGCCTCTCATCTGCAGATCACAATGCAGTACAGAACCAAGGAACAGGTTCAATATTGTGCAATCTCCTTCAGGGAGTTCAGCTTTGTTAAAGAGAAGGAGCAGAGCGACAATCAGGGGCCGAGTGCAGTTCAGCATCTAGGCGACGGCGCAGAGCAATTAGGTAACAATCGTAATATGCTCACTCAAGTCCAACTCAGCGACCAAGCTTCTCATGAACCACACTGGCCGTTAATAATTAAAACTCCCTAGTTTCGTTCCGTGTTGCTCGTTTCGTTCCTTGTCGCGCGCTTCGCTCCGTTTCGCTCGTTTCATTCCCTGTCGTTCGTTTCGTTCCGTGTCGGCGCTTGTTTCGTTCCGCGTCGACGCCACTGGAATCTTCATCGTCGCCGCCCCAATAATCGTGTGCACACAGTGACAGTGATGACTTTTTGCTTATCGGCACATTTACTCACTGGACAGCCTTGTACCTAAGTTTGGCCTGATTGCGATGTATCCTTCAACTTGTACCCCCCCCCGTTGTACCCAACTCGATGCAAGTGGGACACTCCAGTTGTCGTCCTGATCCGCCAATGATCCGCTCTTCTGGGTTGATTTTGAGCCTCAAAGGAGGAACCGGCAACGATTGCAGCTGATGTCGGTTCGTTGTCCGCTTCAGACAACGGTCAACTTTCAACTTCTGAAGTGTGACGACGGTCGAGTTCTTGTCCTCACGATAATCTCTCGTACTGTTTCTTCCCCTCACATTTGATTTCGGTTGCCCATTGTCGATAACGACGACAAGGATTGTTTCAAACTTTTCAAAAACAAGCCCACCAAAGGTTGCCAACAACACATATGGCTGTTGTACATTGAAGTGCTTATTGTTCTTTTTTCGAAATCGTACTGCAACAAAAAAAGTTGGTCATCTTCTCCTGTAGAATGCCACGTTACGCGTATGAAAGGCTCTATTGATAGCCATGTCTTTATATACTCAGCTGTTCCACCTGGTTGAAATCTAACCACACACTTGCGAACTATCACGCTCTATACCTTTAACTCAAAACAACCCTCAGACCCGTGCTCTGCACCATAACATTCAATGAACGTATGTTACCATGGGACTACTCTGTACAATCAATCTCCTGCCGAGGTTCTAGCCTGCGGTCATCCATTCATCTACAACGGAAACTGGGTCTGGCTTCTTGATATGACATATACCCCCGAGCTCGACGCAGAAATGGAGCTACTCGATGTCAGCCCAGGTGGCTACTGCCCAGATGTTGAGATGGAAGAGGCCGGCCCTCTTTATCGATATCCTCTTTCTTGGCAAAACCCGTCTGTAGTATCTTTAGTGCCGATCATCATTCCAAATGTGAGTTGCTCAATTGACTCCAACGGAGCCCTTAATTAATCCTGAGCCGGCAACAGTTGAAAGGAGTGGGGGGTAGTGTTGGATCGAGTGTAGGAAACACGTCCCGAACCACCCATTACCGCCAGGTTCCAAGAAACTCCTCGCAGCCATACCTTGATAGAGATTTCTGGAGACAGGACGAATCTACAGCAGCCCCAGCCGGTCCGATAAGGGCCATTCCACATCTAGCAGGCATATCACCTCTGGTACCAACCCAGCCTGATGGCCCCCTTGAGGGCCATCCATCTGCTGTAAAGCCACCATCAGCGACTACAGCGCAAAGTGAGATATTATATCAGTCATGGGTTGTAACACTAACTAAGTCTCGACTCTTCCTATAGTGCCCATTCCTTCGAGGGCCACAACCCCGAAAGAGACCATCACAGAATCACCCTTGACTGGATGCAAACTTGACGACGAAGCTGTCCGGTTCACTGCCTTTGATCTCTGGGATAAATTGATTGAAACTACACGCACGTCTCTCACATCTCTTGTCGGCTTTCTAGTCGACGATGACACAAGGAAAAGGCTAAATACTGCGCTTGGTCTCCCCACCTCCGCTGACATTCTTTCTATGGCTATAAACTGTGCAAGAGCCCCAAAACGTCGGCCTACCATGCCTCTGTATTCTGGAAGGACTGGCCTGAGGACTCGGGCATCACAACATCATTGAATCGACCCCGCTTTCAACCCCTATCTGGCTGAACCTGGGGAGGATGTGTCCAGACTCTTCCCCAAAACTCTATGGCCTGTGGCATCATAAGCCCAGCACGGGTTCCTTGTCGAAAACCTTTGATCGATGGCAATGCATCGAGAATCGACTCAACAAACGTGTTCTGAGTGCTGAATGTCCTCGGTTAGCCTGTGGTTCCTGGGCCCCGTTTGAATTACTGGTCAAGTATCCAAGTCATAGGCTATGTGTAACACTTGCTATAGGGCGTTGAGGCCTAAGTTGATGTCCAAACCAATTTAAAGATCAAACGAGTTGTTGTAGATGTTCACATTTGTAAAGTTGAAGACATTCTTGGACGTTCTCCGTTTATGAACCGTCTCTTTGACAGACATCGACGTTACGAAGAAGCTTGCTCCAAAATGCAGTCATCGATTCCTGCCATATAGCTAGTAAAATTTAGGGAGTGTCAAGTTGAACTTTATCCGGCCCGAACAAATGGTCGATCAAGTATTTCGGTCCCTCTTCCCTCTAGTGTACTTTTGACTACAGTTGTAAACTGCTGTCATCTTAGCTCTTCCTCGCCCAAAAATTCTTTCGCGGCTGAGTCGAAGGACCACAGGGTCCACATCTATGAGCCAGAGCAGTACGCAAAGCCGGCCTTCGCGCGTCCATCTACCTCACATCTCTCTGTCCTCCAAGGCGCAATTTCAACGGAACATTTTGAGCTTGATTCGTTCTACAATGACCGACGCAGTTCCATTTATGCCTCAGGCAGGCCCAGGTCTCAAGAAAATTGCACCGTATTGGTATCCATACACCACGATGGCGAAGGAGCGCTGGTTGGGGCGAGAGTTGTTAGAAGTTGTCTCGACGGAATTTAGAGATCGTTCGATGGAATATTATGTGCGTCACAGCATTTCTTACACGCTGTACCACGACTGATATCCACAATTCTCAGAGATATGCATTAGAATCTGGTGTTACAACAGTCAATGGTCATATTGCACAACCAGATACCATCATATTGAATGGCGATTGCATCCAGTGCGCTTCTAACTTTCCCTCAACCAGCTTGTAAACCTGATGGGTCTTAGGAACGTTGTACATCGTCATGAGCCGCCAGTAACATCGACACCTGTAAAGGTTATTCTACATGACGTTGAGCGACAATTTATAGTCGTTGACAAACCAGGAAGCATAGTTCGTCCGTCTACTACTATTTGTATCCCACCTTCTTATGAAGATATCACTCCGTCAGCCTGTCCATGCATCTGGAAGGTACTTCCGGAACACGTTGGTTGGAATTCTGGAGAACGAACTTGGTTACAAAAAAGCCTATAGTGTGTTTTTGACTTTTTCACCGAGGAAAGCCCTGACAGTCTTTCAAGCCGTCAACAGATTGGATCGTCTCACGTCTGGCCTTATGATCATCCCATTGACTGTCGAACGAGCCCGTGAATTGACGAGCGAGTTCATGGCCGGCACGGTTCGCAAGGAATATGTCGCAAGGTGCAAGGGAGAATTTCCGACGTGTGTTCGTTTCAGCTGTTATGTCGTGTCCTTGATCTCATTTATCTGTTCCACAGTGAAGAAATAACCTGTGAAGAGCCATTGTTGACAGTCGACCGTCAGATGGGACTAAACATAGTTCATCCAGAGGGAAAGGTATACCTCTCCGTCTCCTTGAAAAACGGGCCGGTTCTGATTATGACACAGCCTGCAAAAACAATCTTCAACCGGGTCCGATACGATACCAATACAGACACCAGTGTCGTCCGGTGTACGTCAAGTTTAATTGTGTATCGCCGTAATCTAGAATTGACTTTGACATAGGTCAACCTTTGACAGGTCGCTGTTCGTCACTTTCCAGCTTCCTGCCTTCTATTCTATATCTTATTCTGCTCAGCCCATCAAATTAGAGTGCATCTTCAATTTCTCGGGCATCCCATCGCCAATGACCCAGTGTACTCCGAAACCAAGATATGGGTACGTCGAAGAGTGCTATACTAGGCCTTCGGGCCCGTGCTGATGTCTGGCGCTTCTAGGGCGGGAATCTGGGGAAAGGAGGAATTAACATTGTGCCAAGCGAAGAACGTGCTGCGCCGGCACCGCCGCCTCACTTGCAATCGCACACCGACTCTGTCGGAAGCCCAGAATCGTTATCGAAGGGCATGGGTGAACATCAACGGAGTGGGCCTGGAGTAAAGCTCCTTCCACGTGAAACGGGGATGGACATAGGAATGGGGTCGCCGGTGCCACTGTCCAGCGAAGCCGTTGATGTGATCACGAGGCTTCGTAATATGAAGGTGCGCAGTTCGGGGTTCTCGTCTTCCTTGAGAGGCTTTTTGAGCGATCGGTCCTTACTTAGGATGAGGATGAAGACTGGAGTCGATGGCGGGACGTCGTGTTCCGCGCGAAAGGGAAATTAACACCAAACCTGGCGCTGAAACCGCCACCGCCATCGAACCAAAGGAAGAGAGGTGGTCATGCGAGGTTTGTAGACGAAAAATTGAATCAAGCTATGGATCCGAACGTCCACGACCCTCCAATAGTCTCAGCTTCGACTTCGGCGTCGCCCACTGCCTCAGCGGCGCCACCTGGTTTGGCAACACCATCTGACTTGTCCACGCCGGAGCCTGAAGTTCCCTCCATCGACCCCCCAACGCAGCTCTCTGACGAGGAGGTGCTCCGAAAGGTTGCAACGATGAACCCACAAGCAGAATCAACTGCAGTGGTGCAATCAGACAATCTGTACTGCCCCGAGTGCTACTTGCCTTTGCATCCGGACCCAAAACCAGAGCGGCTGTACATCTTTTTGCACGCAAAACGGTACACCACCAGTTTGGGCTCTTTTGAGACCGAAATGCCCGAATGGGCTGCAGAAGGCTGGTCCTGGGATCGATCTTGAGCATGATTTGCAGCTTTAGGTAGACCGTCAGGGTCGTATAATGATTGTGGCACACATAACCCTACAGCACATAATATACAGACATCAAAAGTAGGTCACTGACAGTCAAATTCTCAGAGAGTGTGCCCAGAGAAAGACAATATATCTTACCTTGATGAATTTTGCCATGAATTTTCTATAAATACGAAAATCTCAGAAGGTGAAGTGGGTTGAACAGGAAGGGCACGAACTTATGGAACTCCGTCCTCAGAAGATCGTTGACAAAGTGGCCCTGCCCTTTATCTCGCGTGTCCATTGCCTGGTTTTTGAATATCAGGTCTGCAAAGGGGGGGGAGTTCGGGGGTCAGATATCCAAATGACTATCAATGCGCAAACAACGCACCGTCATCCCAGCGTCGTTTCACTGAGAATGTTCCTGGAACATTTGTACTGAGACCACTCGGTGTTTGTTGTCCAAGAGCCGCGGCGAGGTTTAGCAATGGATTTCCTGTGGCTATCTCTGTCTCTCGAGCTGCGGCGGTCGTGGCAGACTCCTCTTGTTCCTGCCGCGCCTTCTCTTCTGCACGTTCGCGTTTGATTTTCTCCAACTCACGCAAAAGCTCTGCCGTGTCGTCTTCGTCATCCTCCTCATCGGAATCGTCCTCGTCACTAGATATGTGAGCACAAACGTCAGACAGTTCAAAGGCAGAGCCAGCTAACCTGTCATCCTCGTCGTCTTTCTGACTTTTCTTCTCACCCTCTTCATCATCCTCATCATCCTTGTCCAGGTCCATAGCTTCCTGTAAGAGCTTTCTCCGTTTGTTCGCCTCCTCGTCTGTAGGGCCACCCTCTACAAGTAATGGCGGCTTTCCCTCGGCTTTCCGCTTCTTATTCTTAGCCTCCTGTTCTGCTGCCAGTAGTTCTGCCCGCAAATCGCGCTTCTTAACCTCCGCCGTTGATGTCTGCCCTACTTGACTAAAGAAACCATCATGACTTGTCCTCCACATTAAAATGTGTTCCTACCGAAACTTCAATTTTGTGTGGGATGCCATGTCCCGCACGGAGAACTGGCGCGAGCCACCCTTGACATCCTTGGCCTGCGCAGGGTCCCATGTCGGTCTGTGAGCTGTAGACATTGTGAAGAGATAGGCGAGGCAATAGTGGGCACAGGTCAACTAGCGCAATGTTCGAAGTTCGTGTCACGAATTAGGCAAAGCTTTCCCAGCACGTGCGTTCCATAATGATACTGCACGCGCTTGGCACAGCAAGCGCTCACATGATGCCGTGGCGCAGATAGGACGTTAGTCAACATCTCTATTGGGTGTCATGGCCGCAGTGTAAGCCTAGTATAGGTACATCAAATAAGCTTCCGTGTCGGAACCGTGCATGTCCACGGCCCATCTTAGCGTTTGATGCGACCTTCGGAAAATTGTATGCAAGTACCCTCAATTAGTATGGAACTTCATGAGGGCTGTCACCACATGTATGCTAGCGATACTCAATAGAGCCTCGAAGCCCCAAGAGAGAAGCTTTAGAGAAACGCATGGGAAGAATGCCGGCACCAAAATACATCCTTACAATCTATTTTCATCATCGACGCAACGGAAGGGAAGCTAATCATATCTGGCCATCGACACCATATATTTGCTGTCCCTGGAGCCGTCATGTGTATTGATAGTCACCGTGGTGCCGAATAAAGAGAAATTCGGGAAATATTCGTCCACGGCAAGAATGCGTGAAGCGGTGCTACCCACCACAGCCTTCCCCGCGTCAGCTACGCTCCCGGGCCATCGCTGATTGCCTCGCGTGGCTTAACCTTATCATGTGAAAAATAGACTAGCTCCTCGGCCAGAATCTTGAACTGGGATATATTACTATGGAGGCGGATGCGAAAAGCTACAGTATGGTGATATGAATTGCCCTTGTGCCTACCAGCATGCCAGTTTGGTCAGAAAGGAGACGCCTCAAAAGGTACTGAAACCGGGCCTGTGCCCGCTGTCAGGAATTTAGCAGGACTTGGAAGGGACTTTCATTCCAAAAACGTATTGTCATCGTCATCTAGTCGTGTGCATCGTTCGTGTCTACTCTACAAAGTCATGAGGTGCTCTATATAGTTGCCCTGTAAATGTTTCGGAAGGGTCAAAATAGGATATCGTGAGATTCGTTCGGAATTGTCACAACTGTAGTGAACCAGTTCGTTCAGCGCCCTCGTAAGGAGGATCTCAAATTGTTTCGAGAAGCCTTCTCCCAGATCTTACACTGCTTGTCTAGGAATTGCTTCTCGAGTTGGTCAAAAGAGGCCTAAACTCGACAATAAGCAATTGCTCTGGTCGCCTAGTTTGAAATCGAGAGACTGCTCACATGTAATTTTTTTGCCAAATCGCGGACTGTTACTCCCAGGAGATGTGTGTCATGATTCTTGTCAATCTCGTCCTCAAACGAAGAGTTGATTGATGTAACACAACTGTTGAAGACGTTGAGTGGGTAGTTGGAGGGGAGAATTAGACAAGCTACTTTTTCAACTCCCGTACTACCTGTTGGTACTTCATATCCCAGGTCTCGTAACGTTCATCCCACTGTTCTTGTGTTAGATTTCGTTGCCTGCGCAGGCAGTCTTGCGAAAACAACAACGAATCTTCTACATCGTCAAGATGCTGAGAGTTGAGAGGTGAGAATGAGTTAGGTGTCTGCAGCGCACGGAGTGGGTAACTCACTGAACCCATTCTTAGATAATCCATGCGATGCAATGTCGTATTGACGAGGTGTAGGCAGTGAAATGCAGCATAACTTGTCGGCGGCTTGCTTTGCTGCTCCCTGGAAATGACGCTATCGCTCCTTTGGCTTCTTTGGGATGGGTTGGTACCGTCTTTTGTTGTTGCATTCTTCGACCTCGGCTGGTGCTCCACCTGGACGGACGAACGGTTTTCTGCGATATCTTGTCGATGATTTGAAGATCGCCAAATCGGGCGATCAATCAAATGGTTATAATATGCATCGTCGGAACCGTATCCGCTGTCCGATGACGTTTTCAGAGGGGAAACGGTCCTTGAAGACTTGCGCACGAGAACTGGGGGGTTGGGTGACACGCGGGGTCGGCTGGGGTTACAGGAGCAGGGTCGGTCGTTCTCCTTCGGCTCCTGGTCAACGTGAAGATCACTGTATTTCCGCTTCGCTTTGAAGCGCTCCTCAACTTCCTGCTGGAGTTTCAGGAAGTCCTTGTATGTCTGCGAGATGCATTTCACTGCGAGCCTACGGGCATCGTGAGGATTTGGTAGCCTCCCCTCTGCATTCAGGAGGTCGAATCGTATGGGTCGGCGAGGTTGGGGCTGGCGAACTTTAAGTTGAACGTCATCCCGCGGCCGAGAAGGGACGGGGCAATGAGACCAAGTTTGGCCTGAGATGTCGAGGACGTTCGTGAAACGCGCATTGCCATGGCCGTTCCATGCAGAGGCTCGAGACTTTGTGAACTGAGGAGAGAGCCTAGTGATACCCATTTTTGTACGGTGCAATGCAGGCTTTGGCGGAGGTGTGGTGTTCGGTGGTAAGGGCTCCGTGTCGACTTCATAGGGTTGGTCTTGAATCGTATAGTGGCCTGGGGCATTGGTTGAAAGTGTTCTCCGAGTCTTCTCAGGTAACCTAATTTGGGCTTCCAGGTCGAATTCACCAGAGCGTCCGACGTATCTCACATTGGTGCCATCTGGATCTGACTGCCACGAAGAGTTCGAAGGTATGGAGCAAGAATAACAGGATTCGTAGTAAGAAGCCTGAACAGAGCCTTGTTCGTAACGTTGGAACTCATCAGGAGTCGGTTTATAGGGAGAGTAGCCATGATCCGCAGAAGTTGGCCATTGCCAGTGATCGTCCATAGACAACATTCCGGGGTCGTTGTGGGTGTGAGACTCGAATATAGAGGAACGGCACTAGGTAAACAAGGTATATTATATGTAGCAAATGTCGTCGTCCTTGTAGTCATGGCCATGTGTTTATTAGCAACACGAGTTCTGACCTGTCGGCGGCTGAACAAAGAAGTAGCATCAGCACAACGCTGTTGTCTGGGTATACAACACACCACGACATAAATTAAGCATCGGGAGCTACGCTCGACTACCTTGACAATAGACCGAAAATAAGAACAAGGGTTCAACAAGGATTGAACAAGGTCCACAATAGAAGGCAATGACAGCCGAGGTTGATGATCGTGCAATAACAAAACCAAATTATACACTATGCTTGTAACTTGAAGGCATTCGATTTTCATGGCTCCTTTTCGCGCAAGGGGGACATCTGGGTAAGGTTTTGTCTAGCGGAATGTTGACAAAAGAGGTTGCGATTGAAGTGGTCCCGACGATTGCCGAAGCAATCGCCGAAGGGCAGAAAGGTAAAAAGGCAAAAGGTAGAACTCATTAAATATATTGAGAATTACAAAGCAGAAAGACAGAGATCCGACAGCGATCTGACAACGGACAAGCAAGAGACGAGGAAAGCAGTCATCAGAAACAAAAGCCCCGAGCAATAAATAAAATAAGATAGAACAAACTTTTCCGGGGGCGTGTCGCCTCGTCATGCCCTCGGTTCCTCCGCCCACGAGCTCTGTCGGGAGGTAGCCAGCTCATTGCGACGCAAAATATACTCATCACGCAACCTCGCACGATAGCTCTTGTCAGCGTCCCATCTAGGAAGATCGCGGCTGGAACGGGCAAGGCGTAGTTGTTCCTTGGCCTCCGCATGATGATGGACGAGTAGATCATGAAAAGAACGGACTGAAAACCGTTTGATAAGGTTCTAAAACGAGGTCAATGTCTGAACGGGGGAAGAGGCGGATGGGGATGTACATTGATCTTCTTAGCGAGATCTCGAAATTTGCGTTCGTACTGAGTGATTTTGGGGAGTAGTTTATCAAGGAGCCTAAATGTCATCGTACGACTGCAGACGGTGGTTGAAAGTTTACAAAACCCGTCCATGGTACTGTGTCAGATCAGCTTCTGACGACACGCATACAGCGGGAGCAATCACCTGTCCAGAGATGCAAGCTGCTTTCGCCAACGTCTTTGCCAGCGTTCAGTCGTTAGTCGCGCGACCTCCCCCTCCGGTATTTCAGTTGCTCTTTCGAGAAACTCAGACAGTTTTTCAAAAAGTCGCCGCAAGCGACTGCTGAGCTGGACATGAGGCTGAGCGAAGGTGATGATTTCCTGGTCAGTCTGCGTCGTCAGGTACTAGAAATTCGCCTTATCAGCAACCGCCAATCAACACAGAGGGAGGGCGTTACCTTATCAAGGCGCGGCCAGTGCTCCGTTATCACAGACCCCTGAAGGACGTTCAGGCGCCTCTGCAGTGATTCCTTTGTACCGTCGGACGGGCTTGCTGGAGGAGTTACACGTCGACGCGGCGGAGGAGCAGGACTCGCGGGCACGGGAGCACCTGGTACAGCTGATTGTTTACCTTGTGCCCTTGAGCTTCGAGGATCTGCATCACTACGGTTCTCGCGTAATGGAGTTGACCTCCTGAGGGGCGGACGATCCTGGCCTCCGGGCGAAGCAAAGTGAACCCAGGCGTAACCATTCCATGTAACACTACCGCGACGGGAGAGATTTTCCGGGGGAGGGTACGGGGAGTATCCATCAGGATATTGAGAAAAAGCGTGGGCTGTTGCATGCCCGGGCCATTGAGGGGGTGGTGAAGGTAAGGGTTGTCCGTCGCGTGGAAAGGCGTGCATTGGTCTGGCTTGTGGGTGCTGAGAAAGCCCAGGAGGGTGTCCGTTTGGTGTTGGTCGCCGGTCCTGCCCCGCATCATATGAAGTTGGGAGGTTGACGTGTACTTCTGGATACGGAACATACTGGGCTGGCTGAAAGAAGGGATCCGAATATGGTGCCTGGGTAGGGGTTGCTGCTCGTTCGTCTGAGGGGAACGAGCGCAGCGGCAGATTGTCATGTCTTGGCCCGGGAGTCTGAGGTATAAAACGGCTCTGTCCGCTCCCTTGGTGGTGTGGAGGCGAGGATGTGGACTGAGGTTCGAATTCCATTGGAGTAAGCAGTTCAGGATTTAACGAGGAACCACGTCTGGGAGGCGGGGGCGATGTTGGGCCTCTCCCTGTATCACTTCGAAATGGGGAGAACCTACCCTGCCTGTTGGGTGGCCTGGGTGTTCGAGGCACTATGCGCTCTGGGGGCGACATCGGTCTTGGGGACGAGGACATAAGCCGATTGGGGAGCAAACGCGGTAGAGGTGAGGGCTGCTCCTGGCCCATGATACCCCTCATACGAGTGGCAAGGGTGGTGGGACTTGGTGCTCGATGAAAATCCCCTGGGGGGGCTAATAATGGGTTATCTGACATTTCAGACTCGGCGGCCCCTCGAGGTGAACCCATACGAGAAGGGCCGGATAGCCCAATCGATGGAGTTACGGCCGGTAATTGTGCCATCCTTGTCAGCGGTGGAGGTGGTGGTGTAGAGTGAGGTGGTAACGGGTTAGACTCTAAAACTAAGTTGTCGAGGTCATCTGTACCCACATCGGATGGCACCGTGTGTATTTGTCCCATGGTGGATACAACTTGGCCATCCTCGTCCCTTGTCCAATGCGTTTCAGTCTGTTTTCCATACCCTGTCAGTCGAGAAAGGGCAGAAGATTGTCCGTTCGAATCATGACGGAGGCCCGGTGGGCCTTGAATTTCAGGGGTCGAGCCCATGAAGTAGTCTTCTGGATAGTCTGGTGGAGGATGTTGCTGATTTCGTGGTACAAATGGGGCCCCAGAAAACTCCTGTGGAGAACTGGAGAACATAAAGTTGATGTGAGGTAGCTGAGGTCGTGTTGGTGGCGCCGGGCGTGGATTGTGATTCATGAAGAGTTGCGTGAGGTGTGATATAGTTGAAAAGATGTATATGTGTCGTGTAGAGTCGTATAGAAGAGAAAACGTTAGGTGTCGCGTAAATGTGGCCAATATGATTCGTATGAGTTCGGAAAGAACTCTAAAAGGTCTTAGTAGACACGAGGCTCAAGCGTTAAACTATTAAAGACTTTGCTGTCAATAGGCAACAAAGGTAGAACAAGAAATCTACGCACCGTAGGGGTCATAAGGAGGTTAAAGTTCAAGGAGGTGACCATCATGCCGATTGTCGAAGTTCGAAACAAAAGCCTGGATTTTTCCTTTTCGGGCCGACGCGACGACGCGTAGCCTGCACCAAACACGGTCAAATGATTTTCGACTTCTTCTCCGATGTCTTCGGAACAGAAGCACCCAGGGTCCCAGTCTCCAGTGGCATTAGCGATTCCGTTTTCTCATATTTGAGCAAGAAATGGAGTAATTAGAATATACAGATGTTTTAAGTTATAAGGTGATGCCTGCATGTAGCCCGCTCACTGTCCCGCAGGTCAAACAAAAAACCCTTCCATGAGTCCTGCAGTCCTAGTAACTAGCACTAGCAGTCTGATCCAAAGTAGAAAACCAACGTGGGGCACATTAGAGTTCCCACCGCGCCCACACAAACATGGCCGGCTAAGCTGCATTCGTCCAGCTTAGAATAGGCAAACAAAGTTGCTGGGAAAAATATGTCGTCCCTCCTCCCTCCGATCCTCGTCAAGGAGCTCACCACTCCACCATCCATCGTCTGGGGTCGCCGTCACCGCAATAACATCGCCCGTCTGGAAATCAAACTCTTCCTCAATAGTTGCAGTGTAATCATACAGCGCTTTCACTGTGATCACACATTAGCTGATACCTCCGTGATCGCGACAACATTGAACGACTTACCGTAGAACAGAACGGCCCCAGTCTGCTGCGGCTCTGTCTGCGGCGGAGGCGTCGGCATTGGCGGCTGCTCTTCGCGATCGTATTGTTGGATATTTGGTTTCGGCAACGGGCCAGACACGCGATTCGGTCTCGTTGTCACCGTCGCCACTGGTGGGGGCACATATTGCTGTTGCGGCGGCGTTTGTTGGGGTGGTGGGGGAGGGTCCATATTGGGCGGCCCCCCCAACAGTCCATTAGAGCGCGAGGTGTTATTGTTCTGGTAGGTTTGCTGTTGAGATGGGGGCTGCGCTGCGGGGGCGGGCGGATGGGTTTGTGGTTCCTGGGCCCACATAGTATTATTTGCCACAAGGGAGTCGGGAGAGTGTAGTTCACGGCCATTTTCCTGATGATCATCCCCCTCGTTACGGAGCCCGGTGTAGTTTTGCGTAACGCGACGCGAGGTGCGTTTGAACGTTGCCGGGCGGGTTATGGGTATAGGTTCCGGAGGGATGGAACCATCGCGCACATTGAACGGAACGAACGTCGCCGGGTCCGAGATAAGGTTTCCAGTGCCATATTTGACAACAAAGTTCTCAACATCGCGTTCGGCTTCTAACAGATCCAGAACAGTGCGGATACGCTCGCAGGACTGTTTGTCACGCATCAGAAGATGATAGGCGGGGAGTTGACCTCGAACGCACCATATCGTCATTGACGCAAAGGGTCGACACCTCATTAGCATATGCCCAGAGCGTGTCTTTCATAAATTCCAAACGATCCTCTTCCAAATCCTGACATGCGTCACAAAAGTCCTTCCAGTCCGCTTCCCATCCTGGCATCATGTCAAGAAGCACCTGCGTAAAGTTTGCAAAGTCCATTTCATTGGCCTGCACAGTCTGTTGCGCTCGACGCAATTTAAGTTGAGCGCGCTCCAAGTCCTTGCCTTGGGACGTAGCGCACTGCTGGGTATATGTTTGGATTCGTGCGCAGTCCCCGTCGTACTTCTCCTTAGCCTTTGCCACATAAGACTCTTGGGTCTGTTTAGCTTTGAACTTTTTCTCCACAGAGGCCTGGACGTTCCGCCTGTGGTTAACCTGTCTCCCGTGCATGAGGGAGGTTGGTGCCTCAAGCACAGAGCGGATAGAGGCCGCTAGCTGGCTATGAGAAGCAGCCTGCTTCTCTGTCTCCAGTCGAACTGTGTCCAGCGAATTCCGTAGTTCACTGATATTTGCGATCAGATGCGTTCTTCAGTAGAAACGAGATGACAGCATACCCAATTTCTTCCCCTCCTAAAGCAGCCTTGGAAAGAGCAGCCAGACGAGTCGCATATTGCTCTTCAACCATTGCCCTGGTCGATCATCTTCAGCACCTTCCCAATCACACGATGGGCGCTCGACATACCGCTCATTCCAAAAGCTCCTCAATTCATCGGTTGTCTTCGTAGCACCCCGCATCCTCGAGAACAAGATATTCACTCCATCATCACCTGGGCCCCAAAACGAGTTACAAAAGTCCCGAGATGTGCTCCCATATAACGGATCGCCCCCAGGCGCCTGCGAGTTATTATACTGCGATAGCGAGGTGGTCGAGGCTTGTGCTCGTACGGCCATTGTCCCAAGATGCAGAGGGGGCCGGACAATTTAGAAGAGAGAGAATTGCTGGATCACGAAGTAGGAGGAGGACTAGTAAGAGATTGAGAAGATGGCTGTGTTTTGAGCTGATCGTGACAGATATTGATGATGATGGGTTCATCCAAAACCGCGATGGAGACCGTCCCGTTCTGTTGGGATCTTCCCGTCACTGCTTGCTCTGCAGGTCCCCGGCTCCCATGACCAGACCGTTTTGACCAAACGTCGCGGAAAGATTGCTGACTGGAAGCGGAAACAAAAATATTTCGCGTGTGTTTTATGCTTTCATGTCGGCCGGTCTCGTGAAACGCGAGTTCGAACCGTCTTCGGCGGCTATCCACCAAGCTCACTCTGATCATATTCTCGATATCTCCAATAGAAACCTGTTGGAGACCTCTCTTCAGAATCTGCGTTTCACCGGAACATAGCAAGCTTCGGGTCAAAGTTGGGTCAGTCACTTTGATCTCTAGATATGTTTTCCGATTTTTTCCTCCCCTTCATACCCTTACCAACGTCAAATTAACATTGACTACTTTTCCAGAACTTGACACATAGTCGGACAGCCAAATTCCCGTCAATCCTGTTATACCTTGGCGAAACGGAGGTCAAAGTCCTCCGTAAGCATCGTGGTCCTCCCCAAGGCCACCATTCTCGGGGATAACTTGGACGGGGCTTACTATCGGCAAAGATATGCTATCAATATGCTATAGACGCTCGTGAAGAAGCTCCTTTGCTATTCGCTACGGTCCGAATCTCCTGTATGCGCAACCCGCCTGTCGCGAATACCGCAACTCGGACTCCGACGAATCCACACGCACGGGCCAACGTGCATCTATGGCCCAACCTGCTTTCTGTTGACGCAGGGTCATGTTCCCGTAAGTGAGATACTTTTTCGGGCGCTTTGACTCAACACACTCATAAGCAACTTTCCCCAGGCCGCAGTGCTCCTGGACCGCCGTCATCGGGATTGGTGCTAAGCGCGTGTCATGCACGGGGCCCTTTTCTTCCGCATTCATTCAAGGGCCCGTCATTGGCCATACCTTTATCCGTTGGCGAAGAATTTATAATCGTTTGTTTCTCCTTTCGTGATTGTTCAATACGGCTTACTTACATCTTGATAAGCCTTTGGGCGGCTACAAGCTTCATCTTCGTCATCGTCTTGGGGAGTATGACGCGATACAAATAGCGAGGGTCGTATGCGCTTACCTGCCAAATCACAGAGGGGGAGAGTCGATATCAACTAGCTCTAGTCGTGTGGGCCCACGAATTCTCTTCTTCAACATTTCAACATCAGAGTCTTGGAACGCCTCTGATACGGACAACATGACTCTCCCAAAACAGCCGAGATTGAAGACTTCGAAGACGGACCCACAGGCATCCGCAATCATTCGAGCCAAACGATCCGCCCTCCTTGACTTATTTGGTTGAAAATTCACTTAGACCCAGGCTTGACTGCACTGTGAATACCCCCAACGCCCACCAACGCTTTTCGCTGAAGACCTTTTCACAGCATGTCACCTGAGCCACAAATATATTATCTTGACCGGCAGCCACATCCAGGCAGCCCCCAATAAACTCTCCGTCTCGTACAAGAACCGTATACATATCTCATCGATACCCCCATTCCACATTCTGCGCCATGACGAAACCAAGCATTCACCGGACAGCATAACTGCCTCAGGCCAGTTGCTGTGTTTACGAAGTCACCAATCTTTGGTGGATTTCTCTAACCGCTTTTGGCTTGAGTGTCGGGCTGGTTGATGGTTGTATAATTTGCAATCGGAGCGCTTTCCCGATATTATTCTATGAGATCTTATTAATCACGAGAATGTAAAGCCCCAAGTCAACCTTCTCTCATCATGTAATGAAGATGCATCCATAGTTTTAACGCGTCTAGTTTATGGCATTATCTGATCCATTTACTGACTAGACACTAGGTAGGGATATTTTAACGGCAGAACAACTGAGTCACTCAAAGGAAATATCTGCGCCCGGCGTAAACACTGAACTCATCCAGCTCTTCAGGTTTGTGTCCACTTCACGTTGGGTTATAAACTTCGCCCTCACGATTCTTGCAAGGTCATTGCTGTCAAAGGTAGCGAAGCAGTCCTTAATTTGTGGCTCAAAGGCTAAAACGGCGAAATCAATTCCTCGAAGCTCCCGAAACTTGATCGTGCTGAGCATGTGGCTGATATCAGGGTCCGATACAAGGGTTAAAGATATCAATTCTTGCATGACGATGGGACGATCTCCAGCAGTGGTGGCGTCAGGAAGCATCGCTCTTTGGTCAGCCTCTGCGATGTTATCGATTTTCAGGTGAATCACAGTTGCTTCCCCCTTCCGTAGGATTGCCGTGCAATCGGCCATCGATAGCTTACAGTGAAGAGTGAGATGAGTAAGGTGGAAGGGGCCACAAAAGAAAAGGCGCAGTTGCTCCCTATGTCCTGTCCACGACAAAGTTCTCAGATGTTTGGGGAGCTCCCAGGCATCGCCGTGGATCCTAAGCGGGGTGATCTCTGAGTTTTCAGGTGCGTGGGTTGGAAGCACCACATTGAGAGTGCGACAGCGTTTACTGACATCCGCACCCCATAGGGTGACCAGCTCCTTCATGAAGACCTGCAGAGCATGGGTAGTCCAATACGGTGATCCTCCTTATTCGATCTTTGCAAGAACACGAGTTGAAGCTGTATTCATAGGATTCCTGAGATAACGCCGCACCCGAGAATTGCCCCGAGTGATCACGGCGAGTCGTTCCTTGCTTTGGCAAAGCTCAAGGCCCAGCTCATAACTATCCTGCCGGCGTTTCAAGACGCCGATCACAGTAGGCATGTAGTCATCGATGACGACAACCGGGTCTGGGGCAAGAACGATTGGTTGAGGAGAACGTAACAAGTGGCGCACGCGCTCAGCGGGGGTTAGCGTCTCTTGCTGAGTTGGAATTGCCTGTTGAGCGACACAGGTGACCGTCCCAGGATGATTTGGTTCTTGCTGTTGAGTGGGGATTGCCGCTTCAGGCCGGGCGGTAGGGATTATTAATGTTACAGGCTGAGCAGAAATTTCAGCCGCTCTTGTTACAAGATGAGCCAGCGATGCTTCCCGCTTCGATGGTCGAGGTAAAAGAGAAGAGGCTGCGGGGTTCAGAGAGCTCGCCTGGGAGATCTGTAAGTTCTGTGCTCGATAGAGCCAGAGGGCAGTTGCAAGGAAGCTTGCCGACAACGTGACCCCAATGGTTGCCCAGCGGTTGACTCGACTTGCGAATAACAGATTAGTTCAAATCTCAAACCTTATATAACAGAATTGTGAACGTTGTGTGGCATGTGTTGCATTGCGAAAGCGAGAGACCTGGAGAGTACTAGTATCGAGAGCACTGGTATTACGGATTGAGTGGTTGACACCATTCGGCCAAGTTTTGAGGCAATACTTTATATCAAATCGACAAGCAGTCTGCTGGAACAATTACTTGATGTACACACCTCGGCAGTTAAAACTGACAAGACAACCTATTGTTGTCGAACGAAAGAACAGAAAGTCTTTTGTCTTCTCTAACCAGGAGAATGGCTACTCCAAGCTAACCAAATTTTACTGAGCTATTGTCTATCCAGCGCTGTGGAAATCGACCTAAGTACAACAGGGATCAATTCGACATCACACTCGTCTCGACAATTGTCGACAACTTGAATTCAAACTAATCATGATCATCGAACCCCCGAGCCCCTGCTCCAAGGCATGGCCAACCGGCACCCACGCTCCTCCAACCTCGACGCGTAAAATCAAGGGGAAGCGGAAAGGTAACGGCCAGCCGAAGGGGAGAAGATGTCAGTTCAAGACCATATCGGCGGCTAGTAAACATCGAAATCATGACTGAGTGTAGTGTACGGGTGCCAGTAGACGATTTTCCAAACCCTGTGAAATTCGAATTGTGTTTCTCGGTCACACTGGGTGCGAATCCTCTTTCTGTCCTCGTCTGATAGGTCGCTGAATATGACGACCTGTGTGGCCCTTCCCCAAACGTTGTCGAGGTCCGGCAAGCTGGACCGGTGGGTTTTATATCTAAGAGAGAACTGGATGGTAAGGAGGGATGGGAATTCGAATGGCCGAAGTAAAGGGTAGATGTCGTCGTAGGATTCAAGATCCAGGGTCTCTAACAAGGGTATAGAAATACCCTTCGAGGAGAAATCAACATCGCGGATGGACGAATCAACAATGATCATTGGCCGAATAGTTTTGATAGATAAGCTCTTTAGCCGTGAACTGCAGCACTGGTAAAGGAGAGAAGTACAGTCGTCGGGTGCAATGTCGCAAGTAATGGCGAGAGTTTCGACAGACTGTAAAAGGGCCGGGGTGAAGGGAAACCACGATGCACGCAATTGTGCGGGATGGCCGCTCCAGTTCAGATGGCGGAGATTTGTCAGAACATCAAATGGAAGACTGGGAGTGGCAATCCTGTCAAAAGGGAGCTCCATGCTCGGCAGGCTGAGCGTGAGTTCGTTCCAGTACCCCCGAAATTTCTCGGTACCAAGCAGGGTAATGAACCTGTATAGTTCCTGAAATTCCTCTTGGGGACTGTCTCCTGCCGTCAATGAGGCTTGGATTCGAACAGGCAATGCGGGGTCGACATGATGCTGCACATGATCGAACTGGGATTCTGGATCAAACATATATGTGTGGCCTCCGAGTATGATGGACACAGATTGGAGACCTAAGCCAATAAAAACGTCCGTTTTGTCTGGCAGATCTTCGTATTCAGATTCGTCGTCTTCAAGTGTGGGTTCCAGCTCGTCGTGGTCGGATAAATCATGGTTTTGTGAGTGAAAGCTAAAAACAAATCAAAAATAAGATCGACATGGTTGTCGATGCACGCACACGCACTGTATCCCCCTACGAAGTACGTTCGATGTCAATTCCAGAAAACCAGTTTCCGCAGGCGCCATCTGAGGAGGCCAACAATGCTATGAAGGTATGAATGTAGATAATTCACGAACAGGTATCGGAAGATTGTAACTTAACTGACGTCCTCCAGGTTTGGCTTTGAATATGCATCGAACTTTCATATACCACAACCATACAGCCGATTTAGGACAATGGTAGATTCCATATCGAGGAATAGAGAGCCAGGTGCAGTATACTGAGCTACACTGTAAGTACTCATTCTTGTTAACTGTACAAGGTCATCACCATAGACGGACGTAAGTTTCTGACAGTCCGCGAGGAGGTAGTTAGTAGGCAGATAGTGACTGATCAAGCCGGGAGACAACGATAATTCCAAAAGGAATATAACAAATTCCGGTCGCACTTACTTTGGCGCAGACCCATCGTCCGCTTTTTTTTTGCTCTTGTCCTTCGCCTGGTGTCGTTGTATTTGCCAGAGGGTCCCACATTGCCCACGCAATCAAGTATAATGCAAAGGTATTGAATTTCAAGTTATGGTCTGATTTGTGCCCTAAGAGTGGATACGGCTATCTCTACTACCTCGGCGGTCGCTGATGCATAGACAGTGCATAGACGCGAAAGTCTGGTGGTCATGGTACTGGTTGAAGGTTTAACGTTTAACCCTAGATCTAGGTCAGGGTCTGTTTTCGAAACGATAAACATGCCTTCGACTCTAACTCACGTCACTAAGGCGGCCACCGAGCTTGGAGGGCCATCTGTCAGCGTAAATAACATTGAATGGGCCACAAAAATACCTGCGGGTGCCAAACTCATTCAGTGGCTCGTGGATCAGTGCGTAGCGGATGATGCAGAAGGCGAAGTGCAAAATCTAGACGAAATCGGTGCTGCATTGCGTTCTGTCGCGCTTGAACGCGACGAGTCTCTTATGTATGTCTACTATAACATCACCTTCTCAGTGAATTTCTCTTAACTTTCCAATATTTCCAGCCTGAACACGGCAACTGACTCGCAGAAAATTCGATCGGATCAGCCTCAAAACACCATTCTTGGGCCTTCTATGTATGATAGTCCTACTCATCTCAGGTACGCTTTATGATCCATACTCTCCTGTTCCATACTCGGTTTAAATACCTCTGACGGTACTAAACGAAGCTTAGAAAACATGCAAATTTCGTCGACAATGATACGCACCTACTAGAGGCCAACAACCTCGCAATCAGGTCACGACTCAAACAGACAAAGTGAGACTCCGATCTATTGTTGAAGACCTCAATTTGACATGATCTGCAGGAGAGCAACTCAGGCTACTCAGCGTGAAATTTCCTCGCTGAAAAAGGCCATTGAACACCAAGACACCATAATTGATCGCGCACAAGAGCAGCTTGCAGAGCTTTCTATCCTTGTCAGCGCCATTCTCATACATTTGGGACGCTGATTTATATAAAGACACATTAGGCCGATACAGCCCTCGCCTCTGGTGCTAACACTGCTGAAACTCTTCTCGACACACTTGCCCTCCCGCAACATCTCTGGGCTCACCATGAACAGCACGAAACACCTATTGCCCACCCATCCTTACAGTCATCCACGCAGTTTCTCTCGACCCTCGCCAGTTTCCGTACCTCCTTTGTGGAGAATTACACGTCGCTTCAGGAGCACCTTCCTCCTCAACTCTCAAAGGAGCTCTTGAAAGACTCCGCTAGCCTTCTCCGAGCTCTTAGTCAACTATCGCGGGATAAGCGACTACAGGAGTCTGCGTACGCGCTCGAGCTTCGACGATTATATGAGATGCTTGACCAGGAGGGCAATCTGCCTGATCTGCACATGCCCCAAGAGAACCACGACGACGACGGGAGTGCCGGTGGTTCAGATGCCATGGCCCTCATTGAGAAGGCCTGGGCATTTGATCAGGCATCAAGATTGGATGCAGAGTCTGCGATCTTGGCTTCTGTATGTTTGATACATCTCACTCCTATCTAAGCTTCTCACTCAAACGTAATGCTCTAGGCAAACAATGAATACAAGACAACGCTTCTTCCTGCTCTTGAAGCACTTCACACCCAGCTTTCAACACGCGAGCAAGCGGTGCGCGCAGCTGAGGCATTGGTGGGAGCATTTGGCATCGAGATCGAGGGTCTCTCCAGTTCTGCAAACGGTAGCACTCACGGCGAATCACTGGATCGCGATTTACCCGACGTGGGAGACGAAGAGTCCCTCGAGCACCAGTTGAAAACCCTGCTTTCACAAGAACACCCGGATTGTAAGGATGCCGCGCCGCTTCTCGTAGTAGAGAAGGGTGACATACTTGGCGAGTTGCGGCGCCTTCGAGCGCTGTCGGCGGGGCCTGGGGAAATCAGCGATTGGAAGGAAGTGGGACGAATTAAGGAAACTCTATCACTGATGTGTGTACGACTTTCTAATCTCTGACCCTTTGACCTTTACTCTCGCTGCGTAGGAACGTCACCCACCATCCACTCCTGAGCACCCTTTACGGCCTCGACGGCGTTCAAACCAATTCTTCTCCACCTTTCAGAGGCACCACGGCAGCGGAAGAAGTCGATCAGCGAGCGCACAACGCGGCTGCGAGACTTGAAGGGGGCGTCAAGTTAGGAGAGGTAACTGGACTGTCTTTATCACTTTTTCATAAGTGACTCATGCAGTTTCTACAGGAACTCGACCATATAATTTCTAGCAAGAGGACCCAGCGTAAGCTTGGGGACTTTGTTGATCGTCACAAGTTGATAAAGCCATTGGAGAAGGGGCGATGACTACATTTATATTGTATGACAGGTCTCTCCGAGGCTCGATTGCGTTGTAATGTAATCAACGAAAGACTTTCAGAACTCATAATTCGGACATTACCCAGCCGGAGGGCCCAGGTATACTGCTTCTCCCCATGATCTCCCGGGCACAGTAAGTTACGAGGCTCTATACATGGACTGTATTGTTAGAAATTCGGCGTGTTGTTGCATCATTGCCGATGTTTTGTCACAAAACAGTGCGCCACCCATCGAGGACATTTCTGGCTTGAGGTTGACGTCGCTGTCCCTGATCTCCAACTAGATCTGTCACTCAAAGACGATGACTAGAAAGGACGTCGCATCTCTCCGATTCAATTGTTGAAAGAGCTTAGAGAATCCTCGTTCAAGGCAATTTTCAAAGGGTATTGTGATCACGAGTTGACATTAAGAATCAATTTTCAGATTCGATATGGAACTTACTCCTATCTGTCGTTAATTCTATACGCAAACCAACTAGTTGTGGTCCAGACCATCTGAAAATCAATTGCGTTTCAGGACCACACCGGCTGCGAATTCTCGCCTCATCCTCCTCTAAAAGATGACAATGCAGCTTGACTTTTTTTTGACCTGCCTCCAAATGTTTTCGAGATCTTGTACGCTGCCAGTGGATAGGCAGGTTCGATATTTCAGAGTGAGATGGACGGTGGAGAGGGAGGGGAACTCGAATGGGCAGAGCAGAGGAAAGATATCGTCGTAGGACTCAAGGTCCAAAGTCTCTAACATAGGTAGAGAAATACCCTTCGTAGAGAAATCAACATGGCGTACGAAGGAACCAACGGCGGATGTACGTTGAATGCTTCCGATATATATGCTTTTCAACCCCGAGCCATGGCATTGGTAAAGGAGAGAAGCATAGTCGTCGAGCGTCATCTCGCAAGTGATCGTGAGCGTTGCTAGTTTTCGCAGAAGGGCAGAGGCTCAGGGCAGCCACGAAGCAAACAACTGTGCAGGATGGCCACTCCAGGTCAAATGACGGAGATCAGTGAGACCGACGAGTCGGAGAGTCGGAGTAATGCTGTTGTCAAAAGGTAGCTCTGTGCGAGATCGTTCCAAAAATCAAAACTTAGTTTCTCGGTGCCCAGCAATATGAGTAGCCGACATAGTTCCTGAAAACTCTCCCCTTGGTGGCTGTCTCCCGCTGTCAATGTTCCTCGGATTGGACAGGTAGAGCGGGGTCAACATGGTCCTAAGTATCTCAGCCGTGCTTCAAAATCTATCGACGAAGATCTTCCGACTGTGATGGATACAAGTTGTGAGGTTAGGGGGACTTTAACGGGAAATTTGTCGCTGTCGGGCTCGTAATGGATGTATGAGGGGTGGCTAGCAGATAAAAATAAAAACCAAGCCCAAGAGACCAGGCTGATGCAACTCACACTTGCTTCTCTATTCCCAACGAAAAAGATCGAAAGTAGATTTCAGAATACTAACTTCAGTCGGAGCATAGAGGCGCCATCTAAGCAGGTAAGGGGTTGAGAGCGAGACTATGATGGGAGAATGTTCACATACAGGCTTCAGAATTACAAACGATGTGGTTAAGTTTGAATGTGTATCCCTTCATATAGCCCAGGCTAGACCAGCCATACCCCCCATCGAGAACGACGGGTTGACATGGCAAAGATTCCCAGCTTGATGATTCACTTATTACCGGTGTTTGCTGATACGAGCACAAGGTACAAGTGGACCCGAGAAATTTGCAGTCAAGCTGCCTCTAGCGCACTGATATTACCTGGTATAATGTAGTTAGTGAGAGCGATCAAGAGTCATATTAGCGCTCGCCACAAGACTCTATTAACTCATACCTTTTAGATGTGGCGAAGAGCCAGTGGTTTGTCGGGCGTCGTAGTGAGCGAGTAATTTGAGAATTCAACCCTGGTTTAATGCGTATTTGCGTTTGCGGCCTACTTTGGCACAAGAAGATGACTCATGACATCCACTTTGTATTTCGCTGCCTCATTCGGCGCCTGACCTTGTATTTGGCATTCGAGGTGCTTCAACGTGAAACTCAAACCGTTAAGAAATGATTGGCGCTGAGGGACCGTCCAAAATTCTAAAAATTCCCACGTGTGTACCGGTCCGTTACCCGGAATGTTGATTTTGTTGTGAACCGTTGGATTGGTTAAAAGTTGACGTTGACTTGCAACTAGTATTGCTGTATTGCACAGCTATTGGCTTCGAGAACCTCTTGAGCTTCTCAGCCTACCACGAAATGCTGTGTACTTTGGAAACGGATTGATATTTTTCTTTTGGATACAGAATACAAGGGTTACATTTCTTGGGCATTTAAATTCTTCACTACTCTTCATCATCATGGCCGAGCCGATGCCCTCGCCTTATTCCGATGATTCGGAAGGGTACGTGGTCTTAATCGTTGCGTTATTTAGTGTTCTTGAAGTCAGTAACCCTAGATCAGTTCTCCGAGAGTTTATGGAGGATATTCAACGACAGCAACATCGTGCGTCACAAGCGCCGAGCCAAGGGCCTCATACAGACAGGGATACCGCCTTACAATACGACCTACGAAGTACAGATAGAGGTCAACATGAAGATAATGCACCGAGCAGAACCGAACCAGAGGCCAACTTCGTCAATGGTTCAACCACGGCCATTCCAATGCCAACACCGTCCTTTGTCGGTTCGCAGGAGTGGGTGCTCCTTATTGGCTTGTTCTTTATCGATCTGACCAAGAGTTATTGCTCGCAGCTTTATTTCAGGGGCCTCCGGAATAGACACTCAGTATCCAAGACGTTCTCATATAACACCTGATCCAGGACCAAGTAATCGAGGATCGTACCGGAGCCAACAGCCTCATCACGAGCCCGCAGTCACGATGCCAGTGGGCCCACAGGAGCCTCTTCAGTCAATATACTCTGGTAACTCGGGAGGGTGCGTGAGTTTTTTTTTTAAAATCAACAAACTCTTGCTCAAACTCGCAATCGCACTTAGTCAAATTCTTCGAGACTTGTTGGATGCTCAGGAACAGCCGCAACCAGAACCATCTGTGCAAAGCGGCCCACCGCCCCCACGATCCCACCAGGCTTCTCAAAGCTCTCGCGTCGTTGACACAGGGTCCAGCAAGCGACGTACTCATCGGTCGAGCTCCCATCGCGAACACTTAGCTGACGCCTCAAGCGAAGAGTTAATGCACCATCTGTTTGAGCAAAAGAAGGAAACGAACACCCTCCGCCGTGCCCTGCGCCTCGCTGTTGAGCGTGTGGACGCCGAAACGCAGCGCGTCATCGCACTAGAACAAGACAGCCACCAAACGATAGAGCAACTCACAACCCTGAACGAAGAGCGTGTTGCTGCGCATCAAGAGGCACTGAAGACGAGTGCAGAGCTGCGCCTATACCAGTTCCAGCTCGAGCACGCACAGAAACAGATCCTGCGAGCCCAGGACACGCTGAAAACGGTGGAGAGCGAGCGTAATGAGGCAGAAGAAGCGGCGGCACGTGCACGAGCGAAGGCGCGGAAGTACCTTCAGGAACAGATGGTCTCTGCTGCCAAGGAGGAGGGCAGACGATTAGGCTTTGAGGCTGGGCTGAGGCGTGCGCAGGAAGAGGCAGAGTTTTCCGAGCTTGGTTCTAGGCGTGCGCCTAGCACGCGTGTTCGAATCGTAGCGGAGCCCGAGTACACTGCGCCTGCCGCTCACATTGACGTAGAGGCTCTCTCATCACCGGTAAACCAACGAACTCCACACGTTCGACAACAAAATCTTCCCCAAGAGCCTTCAATACCGCCTTCTGAACCACAGGTTCAGCCCCCCACCCCTCCCGAATCGGATACATATGCCGAAGACGAGTCGCAGTCCCCTACCGAGACCACCGGCTTCCATGACCCTCCTCCTCCTCTTCCTCTCTCTCGAGTGGTATCGCCCGGGCCTTCCGTTCTACACTACGCCATCTCCATACCACCAGCCTCCGAACTTGAACGACAAAACAGCCAGAACCAGTACCTCGGCAAATCGACGACTCAGCCATGGGTGACTGCCCGGGAATACCATCAATTTCAAATGGCCGAGCAACAGCCTCACCCAGAGCAGAACTTCCGGTCTATGGCCAATATGGACACGCAAAGGGGCGGGGTGAGCTTCGCGCAGCCTTCAATGCAGGGACATTCTGGCAAGGGGAAAGGGAAGGAGTCTTGGTTGCGCCGCACTCTTAGCCGCCCCTGGCGGAAAAACTCCAAGTCAAATGGAGGGGCATCGATATCGTGGTACCAACCAGCGCCGTCGGACAGACCACAGCCCGCCGTACACGTCCGTGACTTTGGAGCGCTCGAACCACCACGGCCATCGTTCGACTCAGCCTCCGTTTCGACGCGCTTATCCCAGATGGACATCGTCAGCCCGCCGCCGCAACCACCCTCGAGCAGCACCGCCAGCGGCAGTGACCGCAGTTACAAGGGAGCGGGCAAAGGCCGGAGAAGGTTTAGAGAGAAGGACAGTTCCCTGTTTGTCATCAACGAAGACCCTCTGAGTCGCACTGCTACGCCTGTGCGGGGGAATGTTCCACGCGGGTCCCCGAGTATGAGCCAGGTGCAGTCACTACTTTCGCAGGTGAATGGAGAAACTAGGTCGAACTATTCGGATCCTAAGGCAGTTGAAGAGTGGAGGAGGTCGAGTGTAAGCGCGAACGTTAGTGTTCCGAAAGAAATGGTGTGTCTTTTCAAATCTTGCTTGGCCTACCCTGAATATGTATTCTAGAGTCAGGATGGTCACGCAAGGCCCCCCAGTACCACGAAGGTGCAAACTGGCCCTCCTCGCCGGCGGCCTGCTCACCTCACTGTGCCTTCGCCACTTTCGCCTCTAAATGCATACACTCCCACCCCCATATCGCATGTCATGTCCAATCATACCCAAAATTCAGCGTTCTTGGGAGTAGACGCCCGTCCTAGCCTTAACCGCAATCCCACTTCTGCCACTGTTGTTGGGATCACAGTCGAGCCCCCCGTATGTTCGATCCATCCTGTTGCAAGGAATCACCGCTAACTCCAGAATTACAGTCACGTTCGCCTACCGAAGCGCCAGTCTCTGCCCGTCCACCACAAGACGACTTCCTCAGCCCTAACCAATCATACGCGCCCAGCCTTCGGTCGATGGCAAATTCTCTCCATAACCCTGTGAATTTCAGCCCCAAAGGATCTACCGCTCCTCTTAACCCCCACCGCTCCCGCCCCGCCTCGGTCGCCAGCCAAGCACCCCCTCCACCCGCAAAGTCTCCGATGGGTATGGGCGCGTCCCGTTCACTCCCCGTAAACGACCGGCCGCGATCCTTCCAGCAGGGATCTGGCGAACACCCTAGGCGTGCCTCCGTTGCGTCTCACGTGACAGCGAACGGCCCTGTACGCCCCCAGGCAGATAACGCCTCTGTCCGGTCAGGCAACCGCTCAGTCGCCGCTGGCCAGCAACAGAGCCATGCAAATCCTACCTCACCAAGTCCCGCACCAGGGGCTGGCGGCTCACATAAGCGTACAGTTTCGGACTCAAACTACTTGATGCCCAACGACGGCACCTCGCTTCCTAACGGGAACGGGAACGGGAACAGGGCCCATGGCCTTCATCGGGTGGCTTCAAACCAGTCCATGAACTCCGTACGCTCGGCCAACTCTCAATATTCCCGTTTCGACCCTACGACGTACGTGGAACCGACTGCTCTTTACAATCCCGTATCCGTGGCAGTGCCTAACGGGAATGGCGAGAGACAGAGAACACATTCTAACGCATCGACACTCTCCTATATATCCCGGACATAATGGAATTCGGACCCCAGTGTTTTCGTTTTCATCTTTCCAACTTTCCTGTTGTACCTTTCTGGCTTTTGTATCATCGTGGGCACTGTATACATACCTCGTGAGGTAGAACCTTCCATGTACTTCTAACAAGATTCCTTTGTTACTCTGCATAGCTAACGCATTGTTGTAGCCTGACTTTCCATTAAATATATCTGAATTAACCTCACTTTTGTCCTATGTACTAGTCGAGCCCAGAGACGGGCGGTTCATGGCCACATTCAACCCTTCTATCTTCGCTCTAAGACGCTCGATCTCCGCCTGTGCCTCCTCGACCTCCAAAGCCAATTCCCCACTTCGCCGACCCCTATATTCCGGGCTGATAGAAGCTACCTCCTCGTGTTCTGAAGATGAGGGCGGCTGGACACCGATGACTGAATATGCAGGAGGTGTGTCGTGAGTGGACGCCTGGTCCTCATGGGCGCCATGATCCTCCGAGGAGCGAGCCTTCAGCTTCTGTTGATGGACCTGAGGGGGTTCTTGTGGCGGATCCACACTCCGGGGCCACTGCAATCAACATCAAGGGCTGTTTTAGGAGAGAAACATTGAAACAAGTACTCGCTGCGCACCAGACGACGAAAGCTGCTGAATCTCTGAGGCTTGGTGTTTGGCACAACGACCATACTGCTCTCGATCATGAGCTTGGTGCGCTTGTCGTTCACTGAGGCATCCTCAATGGCCGAACGTGTGACTAGGGATCTTGACATGAGCCTACCTAGCTCCATGGTAGTATGAAGATGTACCCACTGGTTATGTCGACACATTCTCCTGGTTCGATTGTTCCAGGGTTGGGTTTGGCAAAGTAGCGCTGATCATCGGGGAGTGGTCAGAGAGATTACCTTCAGCGCATGCTACCGGGCAAATTGTTTACCTTGGGAGCAGTCGTCTTCACTTTGAAGAAGACTGGATGGTTGTTTGGATTGGAGATAGAAAGCATGCACGTTGCAGGCTGGTTAAAGGGCCCTGGACGCGACCACGATGTTGTTCTATGACTGTTCTAGCTTGAGAACCCTCGATGGCAGCATACCTATGAAATCGAGGTGGTCCGAAGGCTTCAGAGAAACGGACATAGGTGGAAAGGCTACGGAATAGTCGGCAGTGCGCATTGGCAACCCTCGTTATATACCAGTATGTCATGGGGTATCATGATGGCGATGCTCCGCTGCTGACTTGTCCGATGTCACCGTGAATCAATATCGCTGTGAAGTGCAACTTCCAAGTCGAGGCATGGACTCGGCAGAATCAGACTAGCACAGCATTGACAGAATAGCTATCGCGGATCGACACTTTGCTACGCGCCACACATACGCCCGAGGGTCAGGGAAGGCGATGCAAATTACACAGGCACATGTGGCCTGATACAACATACGATCATCAAAAAGGAACTTTGGCCACGGCATTGTCAAAATCCTATGCTATAAGATGGTCGACTTGGATATGGTGCCGATTCTGTTACATGGCGACAAGACGAGCGCTGCCAAGCAACAGGCAGCATGGCCCCTTGGCAAGAGTGTAGGCAGATACGGAGCTGAGCTTCGTACGTTTGCGCAACCCGCTCACTGAGGCGGCAGCAGGGCCAGACAGAAGATGCATCATGCACATGAAATCCACATGGTATACGGAGACGAATTTGTACAATCAACTATTCAGAAGTTGGTATGAATTGACAATCTGCTACATCAGGGAAACGGACGGTCCATGATATTCTTAGTTGGCAAGATCGTGAGAAAGAAAAAAAGTTGAGGTAGATCCAGCCATATCAAGGGTGATCGAGCTGAAGGCGACTGTATCTTCTTCGTCATGCATATGCGATGGCAGTTTACCTATTAGAATAAAGGTTTTGCTCAGATCTGTTGCATCTAAATGATTCAGCCATATCCGGGGTAACAAGCCGATGGTCAGTGTGTCTTGCTCAAATCCTGCTTGGATCCTGCTTAACGCGAATATGGGACCATGAGCCGTCAATTGAAATAAAGATTTTAGTCAGATCTCCTATGTTTAAAATGCCCATGCGTGGTCACAGCCTCGAATTTCAGATACGTCTTATCCAGGCAAGAATTTCTTAGAGTATGTATCATAACAAAATAAGTGTGATCAAACTCGTGTCATTGAGCAGTCTGCGCGGGTGGGTGCGTGTTTTGGGACGGTAGTAGGGGGAGCGTGGGTAAGGGACTATGGGGTATAAAAGGTCGAGTAGCAAAGTATTTGAAGAGGTTTTTCACGAGTGCTGGCGACGGGGGCGGCGGTATGCGACTAGGGGGGTCAGATGAGAAGCCACGGTATAGATCGCGGATGGCACCGCAACATAGTATGGAGTAGACGATAGAACAGCCCCAAGGGCAAAAAAATTGGAAACGATGGCGGCCAGACCCGCAGTGAAATGTGGGGAAATTCGCATAGCTTGTTCTCTTGATGTTGCGGGAAACTTCTGCTCAGCAGCAAGGTTAGCGCGTCGAAATTTGTATGAATAGCCCAAATAGCCTGGGCTTACCTGTGCAGTGCTCAAAGTCTTGGAAAAGTATTGCAGCGTCACGGATGCAGATGCATTTACTGCGAGGGTGAAGGCCATGGCGAAGGTAGACCGTACAATTGGGCCGGCCCCGGTGAAGTTATGTATTGGGGAAGTGGATAGGCCGGCAGCAACTGTGCTGTGTGCAGGGAGGAAGGTAAGCAGACGCAACTTCATGAGCTGAAGGTGCATACGAGAGGGCAGCGAGCGGCTGAAAGTAGCGTTTAGCTGTGTAAATTGGGCAGGTGAAGAGGCTTACCCGATGTTCCTTGAGCAATCTCATCGATTCGAGCTCCTCCAAGGCTTCGAGGTATTGTTCGAGCTCGTCGTTGGTGTCAGTTCCTTCCTCTGCTGCTGTCTCTGAATCGGATGCTGGGCTCGGTCTGGCGGCGAACAGTGTGAAGGCCAATCGAAAGAGCTGACTTGGGCGCATGGTGTCGTTTGGGCTTGGTGATGTCAATTCAGAGGCGAAGGAGTGCAGAATAGGCGCCCGTAAACAGGCGTCAACACCGCCTTCCCGCCCCCGAACTCAAGATCCACTGCCCATCCACCCGCAGCGTGAAAGGCATCCCTTGCAGGTGCCAGTGTAGCTTTCTTCCATGCCGTCGTCATCCTCGCTATCCGAGACAACCGCTTTGGGCCTGGCTTTGGGGGCTTTGGGGGCGGCCGGCTCTTCGAGATCTTCCGCGCGGTAGGTGCAGCTGCCGGAAACCGTGCATCCAAATCGCCAACGCAGGCCTGCACCTCAATACATCCTCCACCTATCCCTTCTCCCTATTTCCTAACCTGATCCCAGCCTCTATGCCTCTCGCCACCTCCTTGCTTTTCCCCTTCCCCCGTCTGCTCTGCGTCGACGCAGGAGGTGGAGCCGGTGGAGCGAGGGGCCGCAACACGTCCCACGCCCTCCGGAGCGCAGCGCCTCTCCTTCTCTTTCTCCGCGTTCTCGTTCGCATGCGCGCTTTTCCAGATCCGAGTCCTCACCATCCCGGAGAACAGCACCCCGCTCACGAAGCGCATCGTCTTGCTTAGCGCGCCCCCACTGCCCTCCCCAGCGTTGTGGATTGGGATTGTGGGAGGGCGGCACGCGGCTCCGAGGGAGCGCGTGGAAGGTGTCACCCTATGTGGGGAGGATGAGGTCTGGTGCGCGGGGCGTAGGTGTGTGTGCTCCTGACTCCGATCCGCTGGTCCTCTTTGACCCGGGTTTTGCTGTCGCCGCAGAGGAAGAGGTCGCAGTTGAAGAGGAGGGTGTAGGGGCAGCGGCGGATTTGTTGGAGGCAATGGACTTGGCAGAGGGCATTGGCTTGGGCGAGGGAGGCTTGGTGGTACGGAGAACTTGATGGAGCCTGCAGTTATTGGTTAGGGCGCATTGGCTTTGAGACTTGTGGAGGGGGTGAGGGAGGATGCGCGGGAGGTTGATGCTATGGCTTTGCCGTGCGTTGATTTCTTGGGAGGGATCGTGATGGGTCGACCATGCTCGGTCTTGTCCTTGTCCTGCTCCTCCTTTGGCTTAGCCTCGCCCTTCCCTTCCTGCTCCTTCACATCCACCTCATTCTTCCCCACCCCCTCCTTACCCTTCTGCTCCCCCTTCTTCTACTGGGTTCGATGTGGGTTCGAGTTCGGATTCGGGTTCGGGTTCGGGTCCGGGTTCGGGTTCGGGTTCGGCGGAAGTGGATTCGGGCTCGGGTGCAGGTGTGGGCACTACGGGAGCAGGGGGCTACGGGAGCAGGGGATTCCGCGGAGAGGGGTCGGCGGAGGTGGAGGTAGGGGTGGGGGCGGAGGTGGGGTGGAGGTGGAGGAATACCACGCCCAGGGGGTGTACCGCGCTGATTCCGATGCCGTAGCCGTAGCCGTATCTCTCACTCCGCTTCTCCTCCTGTAGTCGTTAGCAAGGCTGTCGCTGATGCCATAGCGGTCGTCGTCGTCGTCGTGCCTCCTTCACCTTGGGCGCTAATTTCTCGAAGAAATCTGTCACTTCTTGGCAACAAGTTTGGCGTATGCATCCTCGTCAGAATATTCAGACAGCACTGGACTGTGTATCATTGTCAGCATCGATGATCTTAGCGCGACAGTCGAGGCAGGCCGACCTTTTGCGCTCTGAAGCTGCTGTTCCATTGCCCTTTGTGGCGGCTGATGGCTTCAGGGTGTCGTCGCCGTCCGTACTTCAAAAACAATCAATAGCAGTTTTACAGCAGCAGCGATTTCACATACAGTGGTTTTGGTACTTCCTTTGCCTTCCCTTTCGACTTCGAAGGAACAATAGCCACTTCATCATCAGAGTTACATGTAACTGCGCTAGGCTTGAAGGTCTTCTTTGGCACCGGTTTTGTGACCACTTCGATATCGTCGTCGTCATCGTCATCGGAGTCAACCTTGATAGTTTTCTTCTCCGCTGCTTTGCGCTTGGGAGCAGCAAGTTTGGGTTTCGGCGCTGGCGGTTCCTCCATCCTCATCTTCATCTTTCGCAGCCTTTTTCGCAGCAGGTTTCGCGGCAGGTTTAGGACGACTTACCTCTCCAAGAGGTTTGTACGGGCCGGAAGTCGTCGTCGTCGTCTGAAGCGTTCCGCGCATCGGTTCCAATAGATTTGCGAGCCTATAACACTGCCTGCTTCCGCTTCACTTTCTTGTCGCTTGTGTCCTTCGAGGAGTCTTCAACCTACGCCTTACAGCTTGC